>JBBGZY010003857.1:0-17146 GCA_037952925.1 Lithobates clamitans | reverse complement strand
TATAGAGACTGATGTGACTGTGGGGGAGGGGACATTAGAGTGTAAGCTCCTCTGTATAGAGACTGATGTGACTGTGGGGGAGGGGACATTAGAGTGTAAGCTCCTCTGTATAGAGACTGATGTGACTGTGGGGGAGGGGACATTAGAGTGTAAGCTCCTCTGTATAGAGACTGATGTGACTGTGGGGGAGGGGACATTAGAGTGTAAGCTCCTCTGTATAGAGACTGATGTGACTGTGGGGGAGGGGACATTAGAGTGTAAGCTCCTCTGTATAGAGACTGATGTGACTGTGGGGGAGGGGACATTAGAGTGTAAGCTCCTCTGTACAGAGACTGATGTGACTGTGGGGGAGGGGACATTAGAGTGTAAGCTCCTCTGTACAGAGACTGATGTGACTGTGGGGGGAGGGGACATTAGAGTGTAAGCTCCTCTGTATAGAGACTGATGTGACTGTGGGGGGAGGGGACATTAGAGTGTAAGCTCCTCTGTATAGAGACTGATGTGACTGTGGGGGAGGGGACATTAGAGTGTAAGCTCCTCTGTATAGAGACTGATGTGACTGTGGGGGGAGGGGACATTAGAGTGTAAGCTCCTCTGTATAGAGACTGATGTGACTGTGGGGGAGGGGACATTAGAGTGTAAGCTCCTCTGTATAGAGACTGATGTGACTGTGGGGGGAGGGGACATTAGAGTGTAAGCTCCTCTGTACAGAGACTGATGTGACTGTGGGGGGAGGGGACATTAGAGTGTAAGCTCCTCTGTATAGAGACTGATGTGACTGTGGGGGGAGGGGACATTAGAGTGTAAGCTCCTCTGTATAGAGACTGATGTGACTGTGGGGGAGGGGACATTAGAGTGTAAGCTCCTCTGTATAGAGACTGATGTGACTGTGGGGGGAGGGGACATTAGAGTGTAAGCTCCTCTGTATAGAGACTGATGTGACTGTGGGGGGAGGGGACATTAGAGTGTAAGCTCCTCTGTATAGAGACTGATGTGACTGTGGGGGGAGGGGACATTAGAGTGTAAGCTCCTCTGTATAGAGACTGATGTGACTGTGGGGGGAGGGGACATTAGAGTGTAAGCTCCTCTGTACAGAGACTGATGTGACTGTGGGGGAGGGGACATTAGAGTGTAAGCTCCTCTGTATAGAGACTGATGTGACTGTGGGGGGAGGGGACATTAGAGTGTAAGCTCCTCTGTACAGAGACTGATGTGACTGTGGGGGAGGGGACATTAGAGTGTAAGCTCCTCTGTATGGAGACTGATGTGACTGTGGGGGAGGGGACATTAGAGTGTAAGCTCCTCTGTATAGAGACTGATGTGACTGTGGGGGAGGGGACATTAGAGTGTAAGCTCCTCTGTATAGAGACTGATGTGACTGTGGGGGAGGGGACATTAGAGTGTAAGCTCCTCTGTATAGAGACTGATGTGACTGTGGGGGAGGGGACATTAGAGTGTAAGCTCCTCTGTACAGAGACTGATGTGACTGTGGGGGAGGGGACATTAGAGTGTAAGCTCCTCTGTACAGAGACTGATGTGACTGTGGGGGGAGGGGACATTAGAGTGTAAGCTCCTCTGTATAGAGACTGATGTGACTGTGGGGGGAGGGGACATTAGAGTGTAAGCTTCTCTGTACAGAGACTGATGTGACTGTGGGGGAGGGGACATTAGAGTGTAAGCTCCTCTGTACAGAGACTGATGTGACTGTGGGGGAGGGGACATTAGAGTGTAAGCTCCTCTGTATAGAGACTGATGTGACTGTGGGGGAGGGGACATTAGAGTGTAAGCTTCTCTGTACAGAGACTGATGTGACTGTGGGGGGAGGGGACATTAGAGTGTAAGCTCCTCTGTACAGAGACTGATGTGACTGTGGGGGAGGGGACATTAGAGTGTAAGCTCCTCTGTATAGAGACTGATGTGACTGTGGGGGAGGGGACATTAGAGTGTAAGCTCCTCTGTATAGAGACTGATGTGACTGTGGGGGGAGGGGACATTAGAGTGTAAGCTTCTCTGTATGGAGACTGATGTGACTGTGGGGGAGGGGACATTAGAGTGTAAGCTCCTCTGTATAGAGACTGATGTGACTGTGGGGGAGGGGACATTAGAGTGTAAGCTCCTCTGTACAGAGACTGATGTGACTGTGGGGGGAGGGGACATTAGAGTGTAAGCTCCTCTGTACAGAGACTGATGTGACTGTGGGGGAGGGGACATTAGAGTGTAAGCTCCTCTGTATAGAGACAGATGTGACTGTGGGGGAGGGGACATTAGAGTGTAAGCTCCTCTGTATAGAGACTGATGTGTGGGGGGAGGGGACATTAGAGTGTAAGCTCCTCTGTATAGAGACTGATGTGACTGTGGGGGAGGGGACATTAGAGTGTAAGCTCCTCTGTATAGAGAGTGATGTGACTGTGGGGGAGGGGACATTAGAGTGTAAGCTCCTCTGTATAGAGACTGATGTGACTGTGCGGGGAGGGGACATTAGAGTGTAAGCTCCTCTGTATAGAGACTGATATGACTGTGGGGGAGGGGATATTAGAGTGTAAGCTCCTCTGTATAGAGACTGATGTGACTGTGGGGGAGGGGACATTAGAGTGTAAGCTCCTCTGTATAGAGACTGATGTGACTGTGGGGGAGGGGATATTAGAGTGTAAGCTCCTCTGTATAGAGACTGATGTGACTGTGGGGGGAGGGGACATTAGAGTGTAAGCTCCTCTGTATAGAGACTGATATGACTGTGGGGGAGGGGATATTAGAGTGTAAGCTCCTCTGTATAGAGACTGATGTGTGGGGGGAGGGGACATTAGAGTGTAAGCTCCTCTGTATAGAGACTGATGTGACTGTGGGGGGAGGGGACATTAGAGTGTAAGCTCCTCTGTACAGAGACTGATGTGACTGTGGGGGAGGGGACATTAGAGTGTAAGCTCCTCTGTATAGAGACTGATGTGTGGGGGGAGGGGACATTAGAGTGTAAGCTCCTCTGTATAGAGACTGATGTGACTGTGGGGGGAGGGGACATTAGAGTGTAAGCTCCTCTGTACAGAGACTGATGTGACTGTGGGGGAGGGGACATTAGAGTGTAAGCTCCTCTGTATAGAGACTGATGTGACTGTGGGGGAGGGGACATTAGAGTGTAAGCTCCTCTGTATAGAGACTGATGTGACTGTGGGGGAGGGGACATTAGAGTGTAAGCTCCTCTGTACAGAGACTGATGTGACTGTGGGGGGAGGGGACATTAGAGTGTAAGCTCCTCTGTATAGAGACTGATGTGACTGTGGGGGGAGGGGACATTAGAGTGTAAGCTCCTCTGTATAGAGACTGATGTGACTGTGGGGGAGGGGACATTAGTGTGTAAGCTCCTCTGTACAGAGACTGATGTGACTGTGGGGGAGGGGACATTAGAGTGTAAGCTCCTCTGTATAGAGACTGATGTGTGGGGGGAGGGGACATTAGAGTGTAAGCTCCTCTGTATAGAGACTGATGTGACTGTGGGGGAGGGGACATTAGAGTGTAAGCTCCTCTGTATAGAGACTGATGTGACTGTGGGGGAGGGGACATTAGAGTGTAAGCTCCTCTGTATAGAGACTGATGTGACTGTGGGGGAGGGGACATTAGAGTGTAAGCTCCTCTGTACAGAGACTGATGTGACTGTGGGGGAGGGGACATTAGAGTGTAAGCTCCTCTGTATAGAGACTGATGTGACTGTGGGGGGAGGGGACATTAGAGTGTAAGCTCCTCTGTATAGAGACTGATGTGACTGTGGGGGAGGGGACATTAGAGTGTAAGCTCCTCTGTATAGAGACTGATGTGACTGTGTGGGGGAGGGGACATTAGAGTGTAAGCTCCTCTGTACAGAGACTGATGTGACTGTGGGGGAGGGGACATTAGAGTGTAAGCTCCTCTGTACAGAGACTGATGTGACTGTGGGGGGAAGGGACATTAGAGTGTGAGCTCCTCTGTACAGAGACTGATGTGACTGTGGGGGGAGGGGACATTAGAGTGTAAGCTCCTCTGTATAGAGACTGATGTGACTGTGGGGGAGGGGACATTAGAGTGTAAGCTTCTCTGTACAGAGACTGATGTGACTGTGGGGGGAGGGGACATTAGAGTGTAAGCTCCTCTGTATAGAGACTGATGTGACTGGTGGGGGGAGGGGACATTAGAGTGTAAGCTCCTCTGTATAGAGACTGATGTGACTGTGGGGGAGGGGACATTAGAGTGTAAGCTCCTCTGTACAGAGACTGATGTGACTGTGGGGGGAGGGGACATTAGAGTGTAAGCTCCTCTGTACAGAGACTGATGTGACTGTGGGGGGAGGGGACATTAGAGTGTAAGCTCCTCTGTATAGAGACTGATGTGACTGTGGGGGGAGGGGACATTAGAGTGTAAGCTCCTCTGTATAGAGACTGATGTGACTGTGGGGGGAGGGGACATTAGAGTGTAAGCTCCTCTGTATAGAGACTAATGTGACTGTGGGGAAGGGGACATTAGAGTGTAAGCTCCTCTGTATAGAGACTGATGTGACTGTGGGGGGAGGGGACATTAGAGTGTAAGCTCCTCTGTACAGAGACTGATGTGACTGTGGGGGGAGGGGACATTAGAGTGTAAGCTCCTCTGTATAGAGACTGATGTGACTGTGGGGGAGGGGACATTAGAGTGTAAGCTCCTCTGTATAGAGATTGATGTGACTGTGGGGGGGAGGGGACATTAGAGTGTAAGCTCCTCTGTATAGAGACTGATGTGACTGTGTGGGGGGAGGGGACATTAGAGTGTAAGCTCCTCTGTACAGAGACTGATGTGACTGTGGGGGGAGGGGACATTAGAGTGTAAGCTCCTCTGTATAGAGACTGATGTGACTGTGGGGGAGGGGACATTAGAGTGTAAGCTCCTCTGTACAGAGACTGATGTGACTGTGGGGGGAGGGGACATTAGAGTGTAAGCTCCTCTGTACAGAGACTGATGTGACTGTGGGGGAGGGGACATTAGAGTGTAAGCTCCTCTGTACAGAGACTGATGTGACTGTGGGGGGGAGGGGACATTAGAGTGTAAGCTCCTCTGTACAGAGACTGATGTGACTGTGGGGGAGGGGACATTAGAGTGTAAGCTCCTCTGTATAGAGACTGATGTGACTGTGGGGGGGAGGGGACATTAGAGTGTAAGCTCCTCTGTATAGAGACTGATGTGACTGTGGGGGAGGGACATTAGAGTGTAAGCTCCTCTGTATAGAGACTGATGTGACTGTGGGGGGAGGGGACATTAGAGTGTAAGCTCCTCTGTATAGAGACTGATGTGACTGTGGGGGAGGGGACATTAGAGTGTAAGCTCCTCTGTACAGAGACTGATGTGACTGTGGGGGAGGGGACATTAGAGTGTAAGCTCCTCTGTATAGAGACTGATGTGACTGTGGGGGAGGGGACATTAGAGTGTAAGCTCCTCTGTATAGAGACTGATGTGACTGTGGGGGAGGGTCATTAGAGTGTAAGCTCCTCTGTATAGAGACTGATGTGACTGTGGGGGGAGGGGACATTAGAGTGTAAGCTCCTCTGTACAGAGACTGATGTGACTGTGGGGGAGGGGACATTAGAGTGTAAGCTCCTCTGTATGGAGACTGATGTGACTGTGGGGGAGGGGACATTAGAGTGTAAGCTCCTCTGTACAGAGACTGATGTGACTGTGGGGGGAGGGGACATTAGAGTGTGAGCTCCTCTGTATAGAGACTGATGTGACTGTGGGGGGGAGGGGACATTAGAGTGTAAGCTCCTCTGTATAGAGACTGATGTGACTGTGGGGGGGAGGGGACATTAGAGTGTAAGCTCCTCTGTACAGAGACTGATGTGACTGTGGGGGAGGGGACATTAGAGTGTAAGCTCCTCTGTATAGAGACTGATGTGACTGTGGGGGGAGGGGACATTAGAGTGTAAGCTCCTCTGTATAGAGACTGATGTGACTGTGGGGGAGGGGACATTAGAGTGTCAGCTCCTCTGTATAGAGACTGATGTGACAGTGGGGGAGGGGACATTAGAGTGTAAGCTCCTCTGTACAGAGACTGATGTGACTGTGGGGGGAGGGGACATTAGAGTGTAAGCTCCTCTGTATAGAGACTGATGTGACTGTGGGGGAGGGGACATTAGAGTGTAAGCTCCTCTGTACAGAGACTGATGTGACTGTGGGGGGAGGGGACATTAGAGTGTAAGCTCCTCTGTACAGAGACTGATGTGACTGTGGGGGGAGGGGACATTAGAGTGTAAGCTCCTCTGTACAGAGACTGATGTGACTGTGGGGGGGAGGGGACATTAGAGTGTAAGCTCCTCTGTACAGAGACTGATGTGACTGTGGGGGGAGGGGACATTAGAGTGTAAGCTCCTCTGTATAGAGACTGATGTGACTGTGGGGAGGGGACATTAGAGTGTAAGCTCCTCTGTATAGAGACTGATGTGACTGTGGGGGGAGGGGACATTAGAGTGTAAGCTCCTCTGTATAGAGACTGATGTGACTGTGGGGGGAGGGGACATTAGAGTGTAAGCTCCTCTGTATAGAGACTGATGTGACTGTGGGGGAGGGGACATTAGAGTGTAAGCTCCTCTGTATAGAGACTGATGTGACTGTGGGGGAGGGGACATTAGAGTGTAAGCTCCTCTGTACAGAGACTGATGTGACTGTGGGGGAGGGGACATTAGAGTGTAAGCTCCTCTGTATAGAGACTGATGTGACTGTGGGGGAGGGGACATTAGAGTGTAAGCTCCTCTGTACAGAGACTGATGTGACTGTGGGGGGAGGGGACATTAGAGTGTAAGCTCCTCTGTACAGAGACTGATGTGACTGTGGGGGGAGGGGACATTAGAGTGTAAGCTCCTCTGTATAGAGACTGATGTGACTGTGGGGGGAGGGGACATTAGAGTGTAAGCTCCTCTGTATAGAGACTGATGTGTGGGGGGAGGGGACATTAGAGTGTAAGCTCCTCTGTATAGAGACTGATGTGACTGTGGGGGAGGGGACATTAGAGTGTAAGCTCCTCTGTACAGAGACTGATGTGACTGTGGGGGAGGGGACATTAGAGTGTAAGCTCCTCTGTATAGAGACTGATGTGACTGTGGGGGAGGGGACATTAGAGTGTAAGCTCCTCTGTATAGAGAATGATGTGACTGTGGGGGAGGGGACATTAGAGTGTAAGCTCCTCTGTACAGAGACTGATGTGATGGGGGGAGGGGACATTAGAGTGTAAGCTCCTCTGTATAGAGAATGATGTGACTGTGGGGGAGGGGACATTAGAGTGTAAGCTCCTCTGTATAGAGACTGATATGACTGTGGGGGGAGGGGACATTAGAGTGTAAGCTCCTCTGTATAGAGACTGATGTGATGGGGGGAGGGGACATTAGAGTGTAAGCTCCTCTGTATAGAGACTGATGTGATGGGGGGAGGGGACATTAGAGTGTAAGCTCCTCTGTATAGAGACTGATGTGACTGTGGGGGGAGGGGACATTAGAGTGTAAGCTCCTCTGTATAGAGACTGATGTGACTGTGGGGGGGAGGGGACATTAGAGTGTAAGCTCCTCTGTATAGAGACTGATGTGACTGTGGGGGGAGGGGACATTAGAGTGTAAGCTCCTCTGTATAGAGACTGATGTGACTGTGGGGGAGGGGACATTAGAGTGTAAGCTCCTCTGTACAGAGACTGATGTGACTGTGGGGGGAGGGGACATTAGAGTGTAAGCTCCTCTGTACAGAGACTGATGTGACTGTGGGGGGGAGGGGACATTAGAGTGTAAGCTCCTCTGTACAGAGACTGATGTGATGGGGGGAGGGGACATTAGAGTGTAAGCTCCTCTGTATAGAGACTGATGTGACTGTGGGGGAGGGGACATTAGAGTGTAAGTTCCTCTGTACAGAGACTGATGTGACTGTGGGGGAGGGGGCATTAGAGTGTAAGCTCCTCTGTACAGAGACTGATGTGACTGTGGGGGAGGGGACATTAGAGTGTAAGCTCCTCTGTATAGAGACTGATGTGGGGGGGAGGGGACATTAGAGTGTAAGCTCCTCTGTACAGAGACTGATGTGACTGTGGGGGGAGGGGACATTAGAGTGTAAGCTCCTCTGTATAGAGACTGATGTGACTGTGGGGGGAGGGGACATTAGAGTGTAAGCTCCTCTGTATAGAGACTGATGTGACTGAGTGGGGGGAGGGGACATTAGAGTGTAAGCTCCTCTGTATAGAGACTGATGTGACTGTGTGGGGGAGGGGACATTAGAGTGTAAGCTCCTCTGTATAGAGACTGATGTGATGGGGGGAGGGGACATTAGAGTGTAAGCTCCTCTGTATAGAGACTGATGTGACTGTGTGGGGGAGGGGACATTAGAGTGTAAGCTCCTCTGTATAGAGACTGATGTGACTGTGGGGGGAGGGGACATTAGAGTGTAAGCTCCTCTGTATAGAGACTGATGTGACTGTGTGGGGGGAGGGGACATTAGAGTGTAAGCTCCTCTGTACAGAGACTGATGTGACTGTGGGGGAGGGGACATTAGAGTGTAAGCTCCTCTGTACAGAGACTGATGTGACTGTGGGGGGAGGGGACATTAGAGTGTAAGCTCCTCTGTACAGAGACTGATGTGACTGTGGGGGAGGGGACATTAGAGTGTAAGCTCCTCTGTATAGAGACTGATGTGACTGTGGGGGAGGGGACATTAGAGTGTAAGCTCCTCTGTACAGAGACTGATGTGACTGTGGGGGAGGGGACATTAGAGTGTAAGCTCCTCTGTATAGAGACTGATGTGACTGTGGGGGAGGGGACATTAGAGTGTAAGCTCCTCTGTATAGAGACTGATGTGACTGTGGGGGGAGGGGACATTAGAGTGTAAGCTCCTCTGTATAGAGACTGATGTGACTGTGGGGGGTGGGGACATTAGAGTGTAAGCTCCTCTGTACAGAGACTGATGTGACTGTGGGGGGAGGGGACATTAGAGTGTAAGCTCCTCTGTATAGAGACTGATGTGACTGTGGGCGGAGGGGACATTAGAGTGTAAGCTCCTCTGTATAGAGACTGATGTGACTGTGGGGGAGGGGACATTAGAGTGTAAGCTCCTCTGTATAGAGACTGATGTGACTGTGGGGGAGGGGACATTAGAGTGTAAGCTCCTCTGTACATCACTGCAGTATATGTCAGAGCTATACACAGTATCTGACAAAAGTAAGTACACCCCGCAGTGACATTTGTGTAAATCTTTTCTTCTATCTTTTCATGTGACAACACTGAAGAAATGACACTTGTCTACAATGTAAAGTAGTGAGTGTACAGCTTGTATAACAGTGTAAATTTACTGTCCCCTCAAAATAACTCAACACACAGCCATTAATGTCTAAACCGCTGGCAACAAAAGTCAGTACACCCCTAAGTGAAAATCTCCAAATTGGGCCCAATTAGCCAATTTCCCTCCCCAGTGTCATGTGACTCGTTAGTGTTACAAGGTCTCAGGTGTGAATGGGGAGCAGGTGTGTTAAATTTGGTGTTATCGCTCTCACTCTCTCATACTGGTCACTGGAAGTTCAACATGGCACCTCATGGCAAAGAACTCTCTGAGGATCTGAAGAAAAGAATTGTTGCTCTACATAAAGATGGCCTAGGCTATAAGAAGATTGCCAAGACCCTGAAACTGAGCTGCAGCACGGCGGCCAAGACCATACAGCGGTATAACAGGACAGGTTCCACTCAGAACAGGCCTCGCCATGGTCCACCAAAGAAGTTGAGGTCACGTGCTCAGCGTCATATCCAGAGGTTGTCCTTGGGAAATAGACGTATGAGTGCTGCCAGCATTGCTGCAGAGGTTGTAGGGGTGGGGGGTCAGCCTGTCAGTGCTCAGACCATACGCCGCACACTGCATCAAATTGGTCTGCATGGCTGTCATCCCAGAAGGAAGCCTCTTCTAAAGATGATGCACAAGAAAGACCACAAACAGTTTGCTGAAGACAAGCAGACTAAGGAGATGGATTACTGGAACCATGTCCTGTGGTCTGATGAGACCAAGATAAACTTATTTGGTTCAGATGGTGACAAGCGTGTGTGGGGGCAACCAGGTGAGGAGGACAAAGACAAGTGTGTCTTGTCTACAGTCAGGCATGGTGGTGGGAGTGTCATGGTCTGGGGCTGCATGAGGGCTGCCGGCACTGGGGGGCTACAGATCATTGGGGGAACCATGAATGCCAACATGTACTGTGACATACTGAAGCAGAGCATGATCCCCTCCCTTCAGAGACTGGACCGCAGGGCAGTATTCCAACATGATAACCACCCCAAACACACCTCCAAGACCACCACTGCCTTGCTAAAGCAGCTGAGGGTAAAGGTGATGGACTGGCCAAGCATGTCTCCAGACCTAAACCCTATTGATCATCTGTGGGACATCCTCAAACGGAAGGTGGAGGAGCACAAGGTCTCTAACATCCACCAGCTCTGTGATGTCATCATGGAGGAGGGGAAGAGGACTCCAGTGACAACCTGTGAATCTCTGGTGACCTCCATGCCCAAGAGGGTTAAGGCAGTGCTGGAAAATAATGGTGACCACACAAAATATTGACAGTTTGGGCCCAATTTGGAGATTTTCACTTAAGGGTGTACTGACTTTTGTTGCCAGTGGTTTAGACATTAATGGCTGTGTGTTGAGTTATTTTGAGGGGACAGCAAATTTACACTGTTATACAAGCTGTACACTCACTACTTTACATTGTAGACAAGTGTCATTTCTTCAGTGTTGTCACATGAAAAGATAGGAGAAAAGATTTACAGAGATGTGACTGAGGGGTGTACTTACTTTTGTCAGATACTGTATATATAAATGTATAATAATAGTGTGACTATGGGGGAGGGGACATTAGGGTGCAAGCTCCCATTCTATGAAGCTATAATATTCTCTCAATGGAATCTCAGCTCCGACCTGAACTTCTAAGCTCCATACGTGATGGTATGTCGTGGTGGGGTTCTCCTTTCTTGCCACATTAATATGAAATATGATACTATCAAAGCTGAAGAGAAGACAATGTAGACATTGGGATGCTTCTTCTGCATTTCTCATTTGGCAGCTTTGTCACAACTGTTGTCTACCTGACACAAAAAACATAAGATGGGTCTCTTGGCCCCTGAGGCGTAAAAGGGGACATCTCACCCACGTCTGGAGCTCATGTCCACCGGCTCCTCGATGTTCTCCTTGCCGTGCCTTCCAGAGGGCCGGGTGTCCACGTGGGGCCGCAGGTTCCCGTTCATCTTCTCGTCATACAGTTTGAGTCCATCCTGCTTGGCAGAGTGTTCATGCGGTAGTTCCAATCCCGGCAGGTCTTTCCTCTTGAGAAGAGCCAGCATCTTCAGCCTCTCCATGGCCTCGTGGCCTTCCATCTTCAGCTGTTTGGCCAGAACATCCTCGCGGTCATCGGGCTGCTCCAGGCCCCTCTTCAGGAGGTTGAGGCGGAGGGCTTCTTCTGTCACTCTGTCCATCCTAAAGAAAGGAACCACAGAAAGGTCAGAGAGGAAACTTTACAATGTTCAGTTCACTCAATGCTACTTTTAGGAAACCACAAATAACATGAAACTACGGTAGGTTATAGTCCTAACTGGAAAAGACTGTGAGCATCTGACCATCACACCTCTATGAGCTGGTTGGACATCCCATTCCAAAACCATGGCCATTAATATGGAGTTGCCCTCCATAGCCTTAAATCTGGAGATGCCCCCCCCCCCCCCCCCCCCATCCTTCCATGGCCATTAATACAGAGGTGCCCCCTATAGCCATTAATATGGAGTTGCCCTCCATGGCCATTAATCTGGAGATGCCCCCCCCCCATCCTTCCATGGCCATTAATACAGAGGTGCCCCCTATGGCCAATAATATGGAGTTGCCCTCCATGGCCATTAATACAGAGATGCCCCCTATAGCCATTAATATGGAGTTGCCCTCCATGGCCACTAATCTGGAGATGCCCTGCCATCCTTCCATGACCATTAATACAGAGATGCCCCCTACGGCCATCAATAAGGAGTTGCCCTCCATGGCCATTAATCTGGAGATGCCCTGCCATCCTTCCATGGCCATTAATACAGATGCCCCCTACGGCCATCAATAAGGAGTTGCCCTCCATGGCCACTAATCTGGAGATGCCCTGCCGTCCTTCCATGACCATTAATACAGAGATGCCCCCTATGGCCATCAATAAGGAGTTGCCCTCCATGGCCACTAATCTGGAGATGCCCTGCCGTCCTTCCATGACCATTAATAGAGATGCCCCCTATGGCCATCAATAAGGAGTTGCCCTCCATGGCCACTAATCTGGAGATGCCCTGCCGTCCTTCCATGGCCATTAATATAGAGATGCCCCCTATGGCCATTATTATGGAATTGCCCTCTATAGCCATTAATCTGGAGATGCCCTGCCATCCTTCCATGGCCATTAATACAGAGATGCCCCCTATGGCCATTAATATGGAGTTGCCCTCCATGGCCATTAATATGGAGATGCCCCCCATCCTTCCATGGCCATTAATACAGAGATGCTCCCCATGGCCATTAATATAGAGTTGCCCCCATCCCCTCATGGACATTATTATGGAGTTGGCCCCCCTTTGAAGCTATAACAGCCTCCACTCTCCTGGGAAGGCTTTCCATAAGATTTTGGAGAGTGTCTGTGGGAATTTGGGCACATTTGTGAAGTCAGATATTGATGTTGGATGAGAAGACCTGGCTCCCACATGGAACCTCACATTGGCCTCCAAAAAAAAAAAACTGGCTCACACATTGGACCTCACATTGGGTGCCAAAAAAAAAGACCTGGCTCTCAAATGACATTCCAGTTCAACCTTAAGTTGTTAGTAGGTTAAAGTCAAGTACTGATGTTGGATGAGTAGACCTGGCTCACCATTGGCATTCCAATTCTTCCCAAAGGTGTTCAGTAGGGTTGAGGTCAAGTACTGATGTTGGATGAGAAGACCTGGAACGCCATAGGTGTTCCAACTCATTCCAAAGGTGTTCAGTAGGGTTGAAGTCACGTACTGATGTTGGATGAGAAGACTTGGCTCACTAGTGGCGTTCCAATTCTTCCCAAAGGTGTTGAGTACAGGTGAGGTCAAGTACTGATGTTGGATGAGTAGACTTGGCTCACCATAGGTGTTCCAACTCATCCCAAAGGTGTTTAGCAGGGTTGAAGTCAAGTACTGAAGTTGGATGAGAAGACATGGCTCGCCATTGGCGTTCCAATACTTCCCAAAGGTTTTCAGTAGAACTGAGGTCAAGTACTGATGTTGGATGAGAACACCTGGCTTACCATTGGTGTCCCAACTCCTCCTAAACGTGTTCAGTAGGATTGTGGTCAGGACTCTGTGCATGAAACTGGAGTTCCTCCACACCAAACTTGTCAAACCATGTCTTTATTGAGCTGGCTTTGTACAAGGGGGGGGGGGAGAATAGTTATGGTTGAACAGAAAAGGGTTCTCCCCAAACCGTTACCACAAGATTGGAAGAGCAAATTGTCTAAAATGTCTTTGTATGATGGAGTATTACCAGGACCCTTTACTGGAGACACCTGAACTCCATCATTTGGAGGGGGTTCTACATACCACTGGCCATGGAATGGAGGGGGGGTGTCCACATACCCCTGGGCATGGGATGGAGAGAAGTACACATACCACTGCTCATGGGATGGAGAGGGGTCCACATACACCTGGCCATGGGATGGAGGAGGGTCCACATACCACTGGCCATGGGACGGAGGGGGGTCCACATACCCCCGGCCATGGGACGGAGGGGGGTCCACATACCACTGCTCATGGGATGGGGGGGGAGGGTCCACGTGCCATGGGATGGAGGGGGACCAACATACCACTGGCCATGTGATGGAGGGGGGTCAACATACCACTGGCCATGTGATGGAGGGCGATCCACATATCCATGGCCATGGTATGAAGGGGGTCCACATACCACTGGCCTTGGGATGGAGAGGGGTCCACATACCACTGGCCATGGGATGGAGGGGGGTCCACATACCACTGGCCATGGGATGGAGGGGGGGCGTCCACATACCCCTGGGCATGGGATGGAGAGAAGTACACATACCACTGCTCATGGGATGGAGAGGGGTTCACATACACCTGGCCATGGGATGGAGGAGGGTCCACATACCACTGGCCATGGGACGGAGGGGGGTCCACATACCACTGCTCATGGGATGGGGGGGGGAGGGTCCACGTGCCATGGGATGGAGGGGGACCAACATACCACTGGCCGTGTGATGAAGGGGGGTCAACATACCACTGGCCATGTGATGGAGGGGGATCCACATATCACTGGCTATGGGCTGGAGGAGGGTCCACATATCACTGGCCATGGTATGAGGGGAGGTCCACATACCACTGGCCTTGGGATGGAGAGGGGTCCACATACCACTGGCCATGGGATGGAGGGGGGTCCACATACCACTGGCCATGGGATGGAGGAGGGTCCACATACCACTGCCATGGAATGAAGTGGGGTCCACATACCACTGCCATGGGATGGAGGGGGCTCCACATACCACTGGCCATGGGATGGAGGGGGGTCCACATACCACTGGCCATGGGATGGAGGGGGGTCCACATACCACTGGCCATGGGATGGAGGGGGGTCCACATACCACTGCCATGGGATGGAGGGGGCTCCACATACCACTGGCCATGGGATGTAGGGGGGTCCACATACCACTGGCGATGTGATGATCAGGTGTTCACAAAGCTTTGGTCATATAGTGTATCGTATATTTGGATCCTAAGTCATAGGGGACCGCACCATCCGCCAACCGCTGCCACTGACATCCTCCCAACCACCACAAAGAAAACCGATTCTCCTCCAACACCGGCATAGAGATCCAAACACAACGTGACCCTCCAGACGGATAATTACACCCCGGTGCCTGCTATCGCCGGACGCACGCGGCAATCCATCGTCACATCGGTGCTCAGATGAAGACCGTTCCCTATAGGAAGACGCATCTCGCCGGCGGCAGGCGAGGGGTTAAACCTTCTGCATCCTCCTCAGAGGGCGCCCGCAGCCAATGTGGGGGCGACAGGCGGGCGCTGCACCTGTTCCTTGTTGTGACACACGCTACGGGGGAGGGGAGAGGAGATAATGGCAGCTCTGTTATCTCGTGGACAATGACGAATAAAAAAAAAAAAAAAAAAAAAAATCGCAGCGCTGCCAAAATCTTCCATTTCCAAATGGGACATTTCTGACAGGAACGGGAGATTGTCACAGGTGCCCGAAAATGACCGGCGTGCCGGGAAATGTCAATCGCCGGAAATCGGCAAGAGACTGGAGCGGATCATTCAGGAACGGTGATCCTAATCAATGACCAATCGCAAATGTCTATCCTGATCAATGATCATTCATGAACGGTGATCCTAATCAATGATCAATCGCAAACTGCAATTCTAATCAATGATTAATTGCAAATGCTAATCCTGATCAATAATCAATCGCAAACCGTGATCCTGATCAATGATCATTCAAAAACAGTGATCCTAATCAATGATCGTTAACAAATAGTGATCCTAATTTGTGAATGCTGATCATTCATTAGGATCACCTTTGCGATTGATCATTGATTAGGATGGCCATTTATGAATGATTGATGATGTACAATCGCAAACAGCGATCCTGATCAATAATCATTCATAAATGGCCATCCTAATCAATAATCAATTGCAAAGGTGATCTTGATCAATGATTAATCTCAAAGGTGATCCTAATTAATCACAAATGCTGATTGATGATCAATCGCAAACCGTGATCCTGATTATTGATCAGGATCAACATTTGCAATTAATCATTCTTTAAGATCGCCTTTTATGAATAATTATTGATCAGGATAACTGTTTGTAATTGATCATTGATCAGCATTTGCGAGTTATCATTGATCAGGATCACCATTTGCAATTATTGATTAATTAGGATCGACATTTATGAATGATTGATCAGGATCGCTGTTTGCGATTGAACATAAATCATTCATGAACGGCGATCCTAAACAATGATCAATCCAAAACGTTGATCCTAATCAATGACTGATCACATATCTGATTGTGATCAATCGCAAATGGTGATCCTAATCAATGATTGATCACATATGCTGATCCTGATCAATTACAAACGGTGATCCTAATCAATGATTGATCACATATGCTGATCAATCGTAAACGGTGATCCCAATCAATAAATGATCACATATGCTGATCCTGATCAATCACAAACGGTGATCCTAATCAAAGATTGAACACATATGCTGAATTTGATCAATGATCAATCACAAACGGTGATCCCAATCAATAGATGATCACATATACTGATCCTGATCAATGATCAATTGCAAACGGTGATCCTAATCAATGATTGATCACATATGCTGATCCTGATCAATGATCAATCGCAAACTGTGATCTTAATCAATGATTGATCACATATGCTGATCCTGATCAATGTTTAATCGTAAACGACAATCCTGATCAACGATCAATCACAGCGATTGCGCAGAACACATTATTGATCGGAAAAGGGCTGAAATCTTTTGTGCGTGGCGTTCGCAGGACTTCGGCTTACGGTTGCGTTAAACGAGCGTCCGGTGATTCTCCTCTGGCGGTACCCAAAGGATCGGCGCCAACACGTGCGCCCAAAAAACGCGGCACCCCCCCCCGAAACGCGGGGTGAATCCAGGTGACGGTCCCCGGAGCAATATGATAAAATCGGGGGAAGATCACCTTCTGCAGACGGGCCACCCCGGGAAAACGAAACGCATTAATCTCCGGCGGGGGGGGGGGCCGCCTCGGCGTCGCACACTGCAGGTAACGGAGCGAACATTACATGGCCGACAGCGTCAGACTCCGCAACACCACTGACAGCGCGGCGTCACACACCAGACACGAGCGCCCCCCCCCCTCCCCCGACCTACAACACAAAATAAATCCACTGTGCCGGATTAGAGCTCCCCCCTCCCCCCCCGTGCGATCGCACCGCATTCCAGGGCTGACAATACACAGCGTTACGCCGGGACCAAGAGACCTTTCCACCAGGAAAATAAGAAACAAAATAAAAAAAAATAAAACAAATAAAAAGGAAAACAAAAAAAAAAGAATAAACCAAAAAAAACCGA
>JBBGZY010003856.1:0-29403 GCA_037952925.1 Lithobates clamitans | reverse complement strand
GCCATTCCGGCTCTCTATCAGTATGTGGAAGGTAATGTCTTGGCCTCGGACAGAGCAGTCAGCAGTAAGGTGCATATTACTGCTGACTCATGGTCCAACAGGCATGGACAGGGACTTACCTCTCTTTCACGGCGCACTGGCTAACTCTGATCGCAGCTGGGAAGGATGCAGGACAGGGTTCAGTGTTGTTGGAGCTTCTTCCGCCACCATGTCTCCAAAATGCTGGTAGTGATTCTGCCACAGCTCTCTCCTCCACCCCCTCCTCTTCTTCTTCCTATGTGGCCTCTTCCTGTGCCGATTTGTCCTCGGAACCAGCGGTGCTCCGTAGGCGTTCAAGGGGCTACTCAAGCACTCGGGCAAAAAGATGCCATGCGGTGCTTGAGTTGGTCTGCTTAGGGTACAGGAGCCACACTGGGGCAGAGATTCTGTCAGCTCTTCAGGGGCAGGTTCAGAGGTGGTTGATGCCACGCCAGCTTCAGCCAGGAATGGTTGTATGCGACAATGGCACCAACCTCCTCTCCACCCTCCGACAGGGACACTTGACCCATGTTCCCTGTTTGGCTCACATCCTTAATTTGGTGGTGCAGCGGTTCTTGTGCAGGTACTCGGGCTTACAGGATCTCCTGAGGGAGGCCAGGAAAGTCTGTGGGCATTTCCGCCGGTCATATAATGCCAGTGCTCGGCTGGCTGACCTCCAAAAGAAATACAACCTGCCCAAGAACCGCCTCATTTGTGACATGTCCACCAGATGGAACTCAACGTTGGCAATGCTGCAGCGGCTGCACACACAGCAGAGGGCCATCAATGAGTACCTGTGTGAGTATGGCACCAGGACAGGGTCAGGGGAGCTTGGCTTTTTTCACCACGCCAGTGGCTACTGATCAAGGATGCATGCACTCTCCTGTAACCATTTGAGGAGGCCACAAGGATGGTGAGCAGTGACAATGCATGCATCAGTGATACTGTCCCTCTCGTCTTCCTGTTGGAGCACACGCTGCGTGGAATAATGGACAGGCACTTGAGGCAGAACAGCGGGAGGAAGAGGAGGACTTCCTTACCTCTCAAGGCCCCCTTTATCCAGACAGTGTTCCTGCAGGCCCGCCGATAACACAGGAAGAGGACGAGGAGGAGGACTGTGTCAGCATGGAGGTGGAGCCTGGTACTCAGCATCAGCAGCAGCTTCAAGGGACGTTTTCAATCCCCAGAAACCCATGGACTTGTACGTGGCTGGGAGAAGGTGGCTGTGGATCATGTCATCCTTAGTGACCCAGAGGACTCCGGACTGAATGCCTCAGCAAACCTACGCTGCATGGCCTCCCCGATCCTGCAAAGCCTGCGAAAGGACCCTAGGATTCGTGGTATCAAGAGAGGGATCATTACTGGCTGGCAACCCTCCTTGATCCATGTTACAAGGGTAAGGTTGCGGACCTTATCTTGCCATCGCAGAGGGAGCAGAGGATGAAACATCTTTGGGATGCCTTGCAGAAAGGTTTGTGCAATGCGTTCCCAGAGACTGGGAGGTTACAATTTCATGGTCCTCCTGGACAACGTGTTGCTGAGGCTTCGGTCAGTCACAGAAGGAGCGGTGGAGAAGGTGGCCGTCTGACCGATGCGTTCAGATAATTCTTTAGTCAGCAGCCCCAATGTAAGATCAGTTTCAGCAACCATCGCCAGCGTCTGATTTACATGGTGCAGGAATACCAAGGGGCAAGATCTGACTTGGAGACCTTTCCAACTGAAAATGCTCTGGGTTACTGGGTCTTGAGGATGGATCACTGGCAGAGCTTGCACAGTATGCAAATTTAGCTACTGGCCTGTCCTGCATCCAGCGTTCTTTCTGAATGCACATTCAGTGCTGCTGGAGGCGTGGTACCGATCACAGAGTGCGCCTGTCCACGGACTTTGTTGATCGGCTCACATTCATAAAAATGAATCAGTCTTGGATCACCAGCTACCAAGCACCTGATGCTGATGTAAGCGATTAATTTTTCTATGAATGTGAGATCCCTTGAAGACTGCATATGCTGAGTGACTATCCTGTTTTGCTGAGTGACTATCCTATTCCTCCTCAATGTTCATGTTGATAGCTTCTAAGGAACATATTTGTTTCAGGGCACCAGCATCAGTGCCTGAAGCCCAATTTTTCTGTCCCTGTTTAACAGGGGCGTGTAATTACAATTTTTGCTGTAATATTTTGCAGCAGGGCTCGTTCCTACGCTCACCAAGAGTAACTATGAGGACTTACAGTGTTGTGGTAACACCACCACCTAAGGCCCAATTTTCTGCAGAGTGTATAGGGCAGGCCGTATAGTGTATACAGGCGGTCTCCTACTTTGAAACATCTGAATTAACAAACGGAGGGAGACAACAGGGAAGTGAGATGAAATCTACACCTAGGAAGGGAAATTCCCTCCTGTAAGAGTTAATATGGGAAAAACGTGTCTCCTCTTCACTGATGCTTTATCACCAATCCTTGTTTCCCTATAACCCCCAAATTTTTAAAATCCAATTGTCACTGGGACAGAAAATGAGGTGAAATCTTCTGAAGAGGAGCACAGACAGCAAAACAAATGTCACAGGGGTGATAACCCTTCCCTGTGTCATCCAAAAATCTAAAAATAGATTTTTTGGCTGGAGCTAAACACGTTAAAAATGTACCCGTTCAAAATTACAAACAGATTCTACTTACAACAAACCTACAGTCCCTGTCTTGTTTTCACCGCCTGTATACTGCTGTTCAGAGCATATAGGGCCTGGTGGCCCCACACCTTTCCTTATTTTAATTTTGGTTCGGGGTTCCCCTTAATATCCATACAAGACCCAAAGGGCCTGGTAATGGACTGGGGGGTACCCATGCCGTTTGTCTCACTAATTTTCATTCATATTGCTGGGACCCGACATTACATTAAAGCCGCAAGCAGTTTTAAATGACTTTTTTCCTTTAAAAATGACATTTGGTGCAGGGACTGTTCTAAACACGGGAAACATGCGCCACTTTACAGGCATACTATAGAAACCCCCCAGGTACGATATTTAAAGGGATATTTCACCTTTATTTTTCCTCTTTAAGCATCATTCAAATCACTGCTCCCGAAAAACAACCGTTTTTTAAAACTTTTTTGCATTGATCCATGTCCCCTGGGGCAGGACCCGGTTCCCCAAACACTTTTTAGGACAATAACTTGTAAATTAGCCTATAAAATGAGCACTTTTGATTTTTCACATTTGTGAAAAGCAGCACAGTGGTGTAGTGGTTAGCACTCTCGCCTAGCAGTAAAAAGGGTCGCTGGTTCGAATCCCAACCACGACACTACCTGCCTGGAGTTTGCATGTTCTCCCTGTGCCTGCGTGGGTTTCCTCCGGGTACTCCGGTTTCCTCCCACACTCCAAAGACATGCTGGTAGGTTAATTGGCTTCTGTTCAAAACTTGCCCTAGTATATGAATATGAGTTGGGGACCTTGGATTGTGGGCTCCTTGAGGGTAGGGACCGATGTGGGTGTATGATGTATGTGTGGAGTGCTGCATGAATCGGCGGCGCTATATGGGTACCTTAAATAAAAATAGGGATGATTGTAGATACGCACAGACACTCACTCAGGTTGAACTGGATGGACTGGTGTCTTTATTCAACCTTACTAACTATGTAACTATGTGTCCCATAGACGTCAATGGGGTTCGAATGTTCACGCAAACTTTCGGTCCGTTCGCATGTTCTGCTGCGAACCGAACTGGGGGGTGTTCGGCTCATCCCTAGTTGTTATAAATGGAGCAAATTATAGAACCTAATTTTCACTTTTTAATCTACAAAAAGTGAAAATTACTGGTCAAACCAAGAAAAAAGAAAAGGGGTTCCGAATTGTTTTGTGTATTTCTGCCTGTAGATTTCATAGAAGATCAAATGATTCCCGCTGGACAATCCAGGCAACCGATTCTCGCGATTGTCCCTCAAAATTCAACTTCTATATAATACATTTTCTATCATAAAGACAATAATTATTTATTTTACAGACAGTCTACTGACTGGAATGGTACCAGCTGATTGGAGAAAAGCCAATGTAGCACCAATATTTAAAAAGGGCCCAAAATACATCCCTGGGAATTACAGACCAGTTAGCCTAACATCAATAGTATGTAAACTCTTGGAGGGGATGATAAGGGACTATATACACGATTTTAGTAATAAGAACGATATCATTAGCAGTAATCAGCATGGATTCATGAAGAATCGTTCTTGTCAAACCAATCTATTAACCTTCTATGAGGAGGTGAGTTGCCATCTAGATAAAGGAAGGCCCGTAGACGTGGTGTATCTGGATTTTACAAAAGCATTTGACACAGTTCCCCATAAACGTTTACTGTACAAAATAAGGTGCGTTGGCATGGACCATAGGGTGAGTACATGGATTGAAAACTGGCTACAAGGGCGTGTTCAGAGGGTGGTGATAAATGGGGAGTACTCAGAATGGTCAGGGGTGGGTAGTGGGGTTCCCCAGGGTTCTGTGCTGGAACCAATCCTATTTAATTTGTTCATAAACGACCTGGAGGATGGGATAAACAGTTCAATCTCTGTATTTGTGGACGATACTAAGCTAAGCAGGGCAATAACTTCTCCGCAGGATGTGGAAATCTTGCAAAAAGATCTGAACAAATGAATGGGGGAGGGGCGACTACATGGCAAATGAGGTTCAATGTAGAAAAATGTAAAATAATGTATTTGGGTGGTAAAAATCTGAAGGCAATCTATAGACTGGGGGGAGAACCTCTGGGGGGATCTAGGATGGAAAAGGACCTGGGGGTCCTAGTAGATGATAGGCTCAGCAATGACATGCAATGCCAAGCTGCTGCTAACAAAGCAAACAGAATATTGGCATTAAAAAGGAGATCAACTCCAGAGATAAAACGATAATTCTCCCGCTCTACAAGACTCTGGTCCGGCCGCACCTGGAGTATGCTGTCCAGTTCTGGGCACCAGTCCTCAGGAAGGATGTACTGGAAATGGAGCGACTACAAAGAAGGGCAACAAAGCTAATAAAGGGTCTGGAGGATCTTAGTTATGAGGAAAGGTTGTGAGCTCTGAACTTATTCTCTCTGGAGAAGAGACGCCTGAGAGGGGATATGATTTCATTATATAAATACCGGACTGGTGACCCCACAATATACAAATACCGGACTGGTGACCCCACAATATACAAATACCGGACTGGTGACCCCACAATATACAAATACCGGACTAGTGACCCCACAATATATAAATACCGGACTGGTGACCCCACAATATATAAATACCGGACTGGTGACCCCACAATATACAAATACTGGACTGGTGACCCCACAATATATAAATACCGGACTGGTGACCCCACAATATACAAATACCGGACTGGTGACCCCACAATATACAAATACTGGACTGGTGACCCCACAATATATAAATACCGGACTGGTGACCCCACAATATACAAATACCGGACTGGTGACCCCACAATATACAAATACTGGACTGGTGACCCCACAATATATAAATACCGGACTGGTGACCCCACAATATATAAATACCGGACTGGTGACCCCACAATATACAAATACCGGACTGGTGACCCCACAATATACAAATACCGGACTGGTGACCCCACAATATATAAATACCAGACTGGTGACCCCACAATATATAAATACCGGACTGGTGACCCCACAATATATAAATACCGGACTGGTGACCCCACAGTATAGAAATACCGGACTGGTGACCCCACAATATACAAATACCGGACTGGTGACCCCACAATATATAAATACCGGACTGGTGACCCCACAATATATAAATACCGGACTGGTGACCCCACAATATATAAATACCGGACTGGTGACCCCACAATATACAAATACCGGACTGGTGACCCCACAATATATAAATACCGGACTGGTGACCCCACAGTATAGAAATACCGGACTGGTGACCCCACAATATACAAATACCGGACTGGTGACCCCACAATATAAAAATACCGGACTGGTGACCCCACAATATATAAATTTGTGGGGTCACCAGTCCGGTATTTATATATTGTGGGGTCACCAGTCCGGTATTTATATATTGTGGGGTCACCAGTCCGGTATTTGTATATTGTGGGGTCACCAGTCCAGTATTTGTATATTGTGGGGTCACCAGTCCGGTATTTATATATTGTGGGGTCACCAGTCCGGTATTTGTATATTGTGGGGTCACCAGTCCGGTATTTATATATTGTGGGGTCACCAGTCCGGTATTTGTATATTGTGGGGTCACCAGTCCGGTATTTGTATATTGTGGGGTCACCAGTCCGGTATTTATACAATGAAATCATATCCCCTCTCAAGCGTCTCTTCTCCAGAGAGAATAAGTTCAGAGCTCACAACCTTTCCCCATAACTAAGATCCTCCAGACCCTTTATTAGCTTTGTTGCCCTTCTTTGTAGTCGCTCCATTTCCAGTACATCCTTCCTGAGGACTGGTGCCCAGAACTGGACAGCATACTCCAGGTGCGGCCGGACCAGAGTCTTGTAGAGCGGGAGAATTATCGTTTTATCTCTGGAGTTGATCCCCTTTTTAATGCCAATATTCTGTTTGCTTTATTAGCAGCAGCTTGACATTGCATGTCATTGCTGAGCCTATCATCTACTAGGACCCCCAGGTCCTTTTCCATCCTAGATCCCCCCAGAGGTTCTCCCCCCAGTCTATAGATTGACTTCAGATTTTTACCACCCAAATGCATTATTTTACATTTTTCTACATTGAACCTCATTTGTCATGTAGTTGCCCCTCCCCCATTAATTTGTTCAGGTCTTTTTGCAAGGTTTCCACATCCTGCGGAGAAGTTATTGCCCTGCTTAGCTTAGTATCGTCCACAAATACAGAGATTGAACTGTTTATCCCATCCTCCAGATCGTTTATAAACAAATTAAATAGGATTGGTCCCAGCACAGAACCCTGGGGAACCCCACTACCCACCCCTGACCATTCTGAGTACTCCCCATTTATCACCACCCTCTGAACTCGCCCTTGTAGCCAGTTTTCAATCCATGTACTCACCCTATGGTCCATGCCAACGCACCTTATTTTGTACAGTAAACGTTTATGGGGAACTGTGTCAAATGCTTTTGTAAAATCCAGATACACCACGTCTACGGGCCTTCCTTTATCTAGATGGCAACTCACCTCCTCATAGAAGGTTAATAGATTGGTTTGGCAAGAACGATTCTTCATGAATCCATGCTGATTACTACTAATGATATCATTCTTATTACTAAAATCTTGTATATAGTCCCTTATCATCCCCTCCAAGAGTTTACATACTATTGATGTTAGGCTAACTGGTCTGTAATTCCCAGGGATGTATTTTGGGCCCTTTTTAAATATTGGTGCTACATTGGCTTTTCTCCAAACAGCTGGTACCATTCCAGTCAATAGACTGTCTGTAAAAATTAGGAACAATGGTCTGGCAATCACCTGACTGAGTTCCCTAAGTACCCTCGGATGCAAGCCATCTGGTCCCGGTGATTTATTAATGTTAAGTTTCTCAAGTCTAATTTTAATTCCGTCCTCTGTTAACCATGGAGGTGCTTCCTGTGTTGTGTCATGAGGATAAACACTGCAGTTTTGGTTACTGAAGCCCCCCGATTCCCTCGTGAAGACTGAGGAGAAGAATAAATTCAATACCTTCACCATCTCCCCATCCTTTGTAACCAGATGTCCTTCCTCATTATTTATGGGGCCAATATGGTCTGTCCTCCCTTTTTTACTGTTTACATATTTTTTTGCTCTCCTCCGCTATGTGTCTTTCATGTTCTATCTTAGCCGTCCTAATTGCACCCTTACATTTCTTGTTGCATTCTTTGTAAAGTCTGAATGCTGATGATGATCCCTCAACCTTGTATTTTTTGAAGGCCTTCTCCTTTGCTTTTATATGCATTTTTACATTGGAGTTAAGCCATCCAGGACTTTTGTTCGCTCTTTTCAATTTATTACCCAATGGGATACATTGGCTAATGCCCTTATTTAATATGCTCTTAAAGCAAACCCATCTCTCCTCTGTATTCTTTGTTCCTAATATTTTATCCCAATTTATGCCTTTTAGCAAAGTTTGTAGTTTAGGGAAGTTGGCTCTTTTGAAATTCAGTGTCTTTGTGTTCCCTTCATGTTTCCTATTTGTGTGATTTTTACTGAAACTAATTGACCTGTGATCGCTGTTACCTAAATTTCCCCGTATTTCCACATCTGTTATCAGGTCTGTATTGTTGGTAATCAGTAGATCTAGTAATGTTTTATTTCTAGTTGGTGCGTCTGCCATCTGACCCATAAAATTGTCCTGCAAGACACTAAGGAACTGGCGAGCCTTAAATGAATGCGCGGTTCCCTCCGCCCAGTCTATGTCTGGATAATTAAAATCCCCCATTATGATAACACTTCCCATCCTTGCTGCTAATCCAATTTGTGATAATAGCGGCAAGGATGTGGAATTCCCTTCCACAGGCGGTGGTCTCAGCGGGGAGCATTGATAGCTTCAAGAAACTATTAGATAATCACCTGAATGACCGCAACATACAGGGATATATAATGTAATATGACATATAATCACACAACATACAGGATATATAATGTAATATGACATATAATCACACAACATACAGAGATATATAATGTAATATGACATATAATCACACAACATACAGGATATATAATGTAATATGACATATAATCACACAACATACAGAGATATATAATGTAATATGACATATAATCACACAACATACAGGATATATAATGTAATATGACATATAATCACACAACATACAGAGATATATAATGTAATATGACATATAATCACACAACATACAGGATATATAATGTAATATGACATATAATCACACAACATACAGGATATATAATGTAATATGACATATAATCACACAACATACAGAGATATATAATGTAATATGACATATAATCACACAACATACAGAGATATATAATGTAATATGACATATAATCACACAACATACAGGATATATAATGTAATATGACATATAATCACACAACATACAGGATATATAATGTAATATGACATATAATCACACAACATACAGGATATATAATGTAATATGATATATAATCACACAACATACAGGATATATAATGTAATATGACATATAATCACACAACATACAGAGATATATAATGTAATATGACATATAATCACACAACATACAAGATATATAATGTAATATGACATATAATCACACAACATACAGAGATATATAATGTAATATGACATATAATCACACAACATACAGAGATATATAATGTAATATGACATATAATCACACAACATACAGGGATATATAATGTAATATGACATATAATCACACAACATACAGGATATATAATGTAATATGACATATAATCACACAACATACAGAGATATATAATGTAATATGACATATAATCACACAACATACAGAGATATATAATGTAATATGACATATAATCACACAACATACAGGATATATAATGTAATATGACATATAATCACACAACATACAGGATATATAATGTAATATGACATATAATCACACAACATACAGGATATATAATGTAATATGACATATAATCACACAACATACAGGATATATAATGTAATATGACATATAATCACACAACATACAGAGATATATAATGTAATATGACATATAATCACACAACATACAGGATATATAATGTAATATGACATATAATCACACAACATACAGGATATATAATGTAATATGACATATAATCACACAACATACAGGATATATAATGTAATATGACATATAATCACACAACATACAGGATATATAATGTAATATGACATATAATCACACAACATACAGGATATATAATGTAATATGACATATAATCACACAACATACAGGATATATAATGTAATATGACATATAATCACACAACATACAGAGATATATAATGTAATATGACATATAATCACACAACATACAGAGATATATAATGTAATATGACATATAATCACACAACATACAGAGATATATAATGTAATATGACATATAATCACACAACATACAGGATATATAATGTAATATGACATATAATCACACAACATACAGGATATATAATGTAATATGACATATAATCACACAACATACAGAGATATATAATGTAATATGACATATAATCACACAACATACAGGGATATATAATGTAATATGACATATAATCACACAACATACAGGATATATAATGTAATATGACATATAATCACACAACATACAGGATATATAATGTAATATGACATATAATCACACAACATACAGGATATATAATGTAATATGACATATAATCACACAACATACAGAGATATATAATGTAATATGACATATAATCACACAACATACAGAGATATATAATGTAATATGACATATAATCACACAACATACAGGATATATAATGTAATATGACATATAATCACACAACATACAGGATATATAATGTAATATGACATATAATCACACAACATACAGGATATATAATGTAATATGACATATAATCACACAACATACAGAGATATATAATGTAATATGACATATAATCACACAACATACAGAGATATATAATGTAATATGACATATAATCACACAACATACAGGATATATAATGTAATATGACATATAATCACACAACATACAGAGATATATAATGTAATATGACATATAATCACACAACATACAGGATATATAATGTAATATGACATATAATCACACAACATACAGAGATATATAATGTAATATGACATATAATCACACAACATACAGAGATATATAATGTAATATGACATATAATCACACAACATACAGAGATATATAATGTAATATGACATATAATCACACAACATACAGAGATATATAATGTAATATGACATATAATCACACAACATACAGGATATATAATGTAATATGACATATAATCACACAACATACAGAGATATATAATGTAATATGACATATAATCACACAACATACAGAGATATATAATGTAATATGACATATAATCACACAACATACAGGATATATAATGTAATATGACATATAATCACACAACATACAGGATATATAATGTAATATGACATATAATCACACAACATACAGGGATATATAATGTAATATGACATATAATCACACAACATACAGAGATATATAATGTAATATGACATATAATCACACAACATACAGAGATATATAATGTAATATGACATATAATAACACAACATACAGGATATATAATGTAATATGACATATAATCACACAACATACAGAGATATATAATGTAATATGACATATAATCACACAACATACAGAGATATATAATGTAATATGACATATAATCACACAACATACAGAGATATATAATGTAATATGACATATAATCACACAACATACAGGATATATAATGTAATATGACATATAATCACACAACATACAGGATATATAATGTAATATGACATATAATCACACAACATACAGAGATATATAATGTAATATGACATATAATCACACAATATACAGAGATATATAATGTAATATGACATATAATCACACAACATACAGAGATATATAATGTAATATGACATATAATCACACAACATACAGAGATATATAATGTAATATGACATATAATCACACAACATACAGAGATATATAATGTAATATGACATATAATCACACAACATACAGAGATATATAATGTAATATGACATATAATCACACAACATACAGAGATATATAATGTAATATGACATATAATCACACAACATACAGGATATATAATGTAATATGACATATAATCACACAACATACAGGATATATAATGTAATATGACATATAATCACACAACATACAGGGATATATAATGTAATATGACATATAATCACACAACATACAGGATATATAATGTAATATGACATATAATCACACAACATACAGGATATATAATGTAATATGACATATAATCACACAACATACAGAGATATATAATGTAATATGACATATAATCACACAACATACAGAGATATATAATGTAATATGACATATAATCACACAACATACAGAGATATATAATGTAATATGACATATAATCACACAACATACAGAGATATATAATGTAATATAACATATAATCACACAACATACAGGATATATAATGTAATATGACATATAATCACACAACATACAGAGATATATAATGTAATATGACATATAATCACACAACATACAGAGATATATAATGTAATATGACATATAATCACACAACATACAGAGATATATAATGTAATATGACATATAATCACACAACATACAGGATATATAATGTAATATGACATATAATCACACAACATACAGAGATATATAATGTAATATGACATATAATCACACAACATACAGAGATATATAATGTAATATGACATATAATCACACAACATACAGGATATATAATGTAATATGACATATAATCACACAACATACAGGGATATATAATGTAATATGACATATAATCACACAACATACAGGGATATATAATGTAATATGACATATAATCACACAACATACAGAGATATATAATGTAATATGACATATAATCACACAACATACAGGATATATAATGTAATATGACATATAATCACACAACATACAGAGATATATAATGTAATATGACATATAATCACACAACATACAGGGATATATAATGTAATATGACATATAATCACACAACATACAGAGATATATAATGTAATATGACATATAATCACACAACATACAGGGATATATAATGTAATATGACATATAATCACACAACATACAGGATATATAATGTAATATGACATATAATCACACAACATACAGAGATATATAATGTAATATGACATATAATCACACAACATACAGGATATATAATGTAATATGACATATAATCACACAACATACAGGATATATAATGTAATATGACATATAATCACACAACATACAGAGATATATAATGTAATATGACATATAATCACACAACATACAGGATATATAATGTAATATGACATATAATCACACAACATACAGGATATATAATGTAATATGACATATAATCACACAACATACAGGATATATAATGTAATATGACATATAATCACACAACATACAGGATATATAATGTAATATGACATATATTCACACAACATACAGAGATATATAATGTAATATGACATATAATCACACAACATACAGAGATATATAATGTAATATGACATATAATCACACAACATACAGAGATATATAATGTAATATGACATATAATCACACAACATACAGAGATATATAATGTAATATGACATATAATCACACAACATACAGGATATATAATGTAATATGACATATAATCACACAACATACAGGGATATATAATGTAATATGACATATAATCACACAACATACAGAGATATATAATGTAATATGACATATAATCACACAACATACAGAGATATATAATGTAATATGACATATAATCACACAACATACAGGGATATATAATGTAATATGACATATAATCACACAACATACAGAGATATATAATGTAATATGACATATAATCACACAACATACAGAGATATATAATGTAATATGACATATAATCACACAACATACAGGGATATATAATGTAATATGACATATAATCACACAACATACAGGATATATAATGTAATATGACATATAATCACACAACATACAGGGATATATAATGTAATATGACATATAATCACACAACATACAGGGATATATAATGTAATATGACATATAATCACACAACATACAGGATATATAATGTAATATGACATATAATCACACAACATACAGGATATATAATGTAATATGACATATAATCACACAACATACAGAGATATATAATGTAATATGACATATAATCACACAACATACAGGATATATAATGTAATATGACATATAATCACACAACATACAGGATATACAATGTAATATGACATATAATCACACTACATACAGGATATATAATGTAATATGACATATAATCACACAACATACAGAGATATATAATGTAATATGACATATAATCACACAACATACAGGGATATATAATGTAATATGACATATAATCACACAACATAGAGGGATATATAATGTAATATGACATATAATCACACAACATACAGAGATATATAATGTAATATGACATATAATCACACAACATACAGGATATATAATGTAATATGACATATAATCACACAACATACAGGATATATAATGTAATATGACATATAATCACACAACATACAGGATATATAATGTAATATGACATATAATCACACAACATACAGAGATATATAATGTAATATGACATATAATCACACAACATACAGGATATATAATGTAATATGACATATAATCACACAACATACAGAGATATATAATGTAATATGACATATAATCACACAACATACAGAGATATATAATGTAATATGACATATAATCACACAACATACAGAGATATATAATGTAATATGACATATAATCACACAACATACAGGATATATAATGTAATATGACATATAATCACACAACATACAGGATATATAATGTAATATGACATATAATCACACAACATACAGAGATATATAATGTAATATGACATATAATCACACAACATACAGGATATATAATGTAATATGACATATAATCACACAACATACAGAGATATATAATGTAATATGACATATAATCACACAACATACAGGATATATAATGTAATATGACATATAATCACACAACATACAGAGATATATAATGTAATATGACATATAATCACACAACATACAGGATATATAATGTAATATGACATATAATCACACAACATACAGAGATATATAATGTAATATGACATATAATCACACAACATACAGAGATATATAATGTAATATGACATATAATCACACAACATACAGGATATATAATGTAATATGACATATAATCACACAACATACAGGATATATAATGTAATATGACATATAATCACACAACATACAGGGATATATAATGTAATATGACATATAATCACACAACATACAGGGATATATAATGTAATATGACATATAATCACACAACATACAGGATATATAATGTAATATGACATATAATCACACAACATACAGGATATATAATGTAATATGACATATAATCACACAACATACAGAGATATATAATGTAATATGACATATAATCACACAACATACAGGGATATATAATGTAATATGACATATAATCACACAACATACAGAGATATATAATGTAATATGACATATAATCACACAACATACAGAGATATATAATGTAATATGACATATAATCACACAACATACAGAGATATATAATGTAATATGACATATAATCACACAACATACAGGATATATAATGTAATATGACATATAATCACACAACATACAGAGATATATAATGTAATATGACATATAATCACACAACATACAGAGATATATAATGTAATATGACATATAATCACACAACATACAGGATATATAATGTAATATGACATATAATCACACAACATACAGGATATATAATGTAATATGACATATAATCACACAACATACAGGATATATAATGTAATATGACATATAATCACACAACATACAGGGATATATAATGTAATATGACATATAATCACACAACATACAGGATATATAATGTAATATGACATATAATCACACAACATACAGGATATATAATGTAATATGACATATAATCACACAACATACAGGATATATAATGTAATATGACATATAATCACACAACATACAGGATATATAATGTAATATGACATATAATCACACAACATACAGGATATATAATGTAATATGACATATAATCACACAACATACAGGATATATAATGTAATATGACATATAATCACACAACATACAGAGATATATAATGTAATATGACATATAATCACACAACATACAGAGATATATAATGTAATATGACATATAATCACACAACATACAGAGATATATAATGTAATATGACATATAATCACACAACATACAGGATATATAATGTAATATGACATATAATCACACAACATACAGGATATATAATGTAATATGACATATAATCACACAACATACAGGGATATATAATGTAATATGACATATAATCACACAACATACAGAGATATATAATGTAATATGACATATAATCACACAACATACAGAGATATATAATGTAATATGACATATAATCACACAACATACAGAGATATACAATGTAATATGACATATAATCACACAACATACAGAGATATATAATGTAATATGACATATAATCACACAACATACAGGATATATAATGTAATATGACATATAATCACACAACATACAGGATATATAATGTAATATGACATATAATCACACAACATACAGGATATATAATGTAATATGACATATAATCACACAACATACAGAGATATATAATGTAATATGACATATAATCACACAACATACAGAGATATATAATGTAATATGACATATAATCACACAACATACAGAGATATATAATGTAATATGACATATAATCACACAACATACAGGATATATAATGTAATATGACATATAATCACACAACATACAGGATATATAATGTAATATGACATATAATCACACAACATACAGGGATATATAATGTAATATGACATATAATCACACAACATACAGAGATATATAATGTAATATGACATATAATCACACAATATACAGAGATATATAATGTAATATGACATATAATCACACAACATACAGAGATATATAATGTAATATGACATATAATCACACAACATACAGAGATATATAATGTAATATGACATATAATCACACAACATACAGAGATATATAATGTAATATGACATATAATCACACAACATACAGAGATATATAATGTAATATGACATATAATCACACAACATACAGGGATATATAATGTAATATGACATATAATCACACAACATACAGAGATATATAATGTAATATGACATATAATCACACAACATACAGAGATATATAATGTAATATGACATATAATCACACAACATACAGAGATATATAATGTAATATGACATATAATCACACAACATACAGGATATATAATGTAATATGACATATAATCACACAACATACAGGATATATAATGTAATATGACATATAATCACACAACATACAGGGATATATAATGTAATATGACATATAATCACACAACATACAGGGATATATAATGTAATATGACATATAATCACACAACATACAGAGATATATAATGTAATATGACATATAATCACACAACATACAGAGATATATAATGTAATATGACATATAATCACACAACATACAGGATATATAATGTAATATGACATATAATCACACAACATACAGGATATATAATGTAATATGACATATAATCACACAACATACAGGGATATATAATGTAATATGACATATAATCACACAACATACAGAGATATATAATGTAATACTGACATATAATCACACAACATACAGAGATATATAATGTAATATGACATATAATCACACAACATACAGGGATATATAATGTAATATGACATATAATCACACAACATACAGGGATATATAATGTAATATGACATATAATCACACAACATACAGGATATATAATGTAATATGACATATAATCACACAACATACAGGATATATAATGTAATATGACATATAATCACACAACATACAGAGATATATAATGTAATATGACATATAATCACACAACATACAGGATATATAATGTAATATGACATATAATCACACAACATACAGAGATATATAATGTAATATGACATATAATCACACAACATACAGAGATATATAATGTAATATGACATATAATCACACAACATACAGGGATATATAATGTAATATGACATATAATCACACAACATACAGGGATATATAATGTAATATGACATATAATCACACAACATACAGGATATATAATGTAATATGACATATAATCACACAACATACAGGATATATAATGTAATATGACATATAATCACACAACATACAGAGATATATAATGTAATATGACATATAATCACACAACATACAGGATATATAATGTAATATGACATATAATCACACAACATACAGGATATATAATGTAATATGACATATAATCACACAACATACAGAGATATATAATGTAATATGACATATAATCACACAACATACAGGATATATAATGTAATATGACATATAATCACACAACATACAGAGATATATAATGTAATATGACATATAATCACACAACATACAGGATATATAATGTAATATGACATATAATCACACAACATACAGGGATATATAATGTAATATGACATATAATCACACAACATACAGGATATATAATGTAATATGACATATAATCACACAACATACAGGATATATAATGTAATATGACATATAATCACACAACATACAGAGATATATAATGTAATATGACATATAATCACACAACATACAGATATACAATGTAATATGACATATAATCACACACATAGGTTGGACTTGATGGACTTTTTTCAACCTTCTATGTAATTATATAATTGGTAAAAAAAGGAGTTCCGAGGGTTAGAATCTCCCTTTTTCTTGTTATATACTCCATAGAATGAGTTCTCGGGTATTCATATTGTGGGTAATGCCGCGTACATGGCTGATCTTGAAGGTTGGACACCTTTATTCAGCCCAATTTCTGAGGCTTTGGGCTCTCAATCAAGGACCACCATGTACTCAGCCTAATTTCATCTATGGGGAATCTTGGGGTACACTGTCTATTCAGCCTGATCTCAGAGGTTGGGAACTTGGGCTACACTGTGCATTTGGGTTTATCTTGGAAGTTGGGAATCTTGGGGTGTGTTGTGTATTCAGCTTGATCACTGGAGGTTGAATAATATATCTCGGGGTACTCTGTGTATTTGGCTTGATTTCAGGGGTTGGGTATTTTGGGGTACTCTGTGTATTTGGCTTGATTTCAGGGGTTGGGTATCATGGGTTATGCTACATATACAGCTGAATCTCGGTGGTTGGGAATCTTGGGATACTCTGTGTGTTTGGCTGGATCTCAGGGGTCAGGTATTTCGGGGTACTCTGTGTATTTGGCTTGATTTCAGGGGTTGGGTATTTCGGGGTACTCTGTGTATTTGGCTTGATCTCGGGGGTTGGGTATTTCGGGGTACTCTGTGTATTTGGCTTGATCTCGGGGGTTGGGTATTTCGGGGTACTCTGTGTGTTTGGCTGGATCTCAGGGGTTGGGTATTTCGGGGTACTCTGTGTATTTGGCTTGATCTCGGGGGTTGGGTATTTCGGGGTACTCTGTGTATTTGGCTTGATCTCAGGGTTTGGGTATTTCGGGGTACTCTGTGTATTTGGCTTGATCTCGGGGGTTGGGTATTTCGGGGTACTCTGTGTATTTGGCTTGATCTCAGGGGTTGGGTATTTCGGGGTACTCTGTGTATTTGGCTTGATCTCGGGGGTTGGGTATTTCGGGGTACTCTGTGTATTTGGCTTGATCTCAGGGGTTGGGTATTTCAGGGTACTCTGTGTATTTGGCTTGATCTCGGGGGTTGGGTATTTCGGGGTACTCTGTGTATTTGGCTTGATCTCAGGGGTTGGGTATTTCAGGGTACTCTGTGTATTTGGCTTGATCTCAGGGGTTGGGTATTTCGGGGTACTCTGTGTATTTGGCTTGATCTCAGGGGTTGGGTATTTCGGGGTACTCTGTGTATTTGGCTTGATCTCAGGGGTTGGGTATTTCGGGGTACTCTGTGTATTTGGCTTGATCTCGGGGGTTGGGTATTTCGGGGTACTCTGTGTATTTGGCTAGATCTCAGGGGTTGTGTATTTCGGGGTACTCTGTGTATTTGGCTTGATCTCAGGGGTTGGGTATTTCGGGGTACTCTGTGTATTTGGCTTGATCTCAGGGGTTGGGTATTTCGGGGTACTCTGTGTATTTGGCTTGATCTCAGGGGTTGGGTATTTCGGGGTACTCTGTGTATTTGGCTTGATCTCAGGGTTTGGGTATTTTGGGGTACTCTGTGTATTTGGCTTGATCTCAGGGGTTGGGTATTTCGGGGTACTCTGTGTATTTGGCTTGATCTCGGGGGTTGGGTATTTCGGGGTACTCTGTGTATTTGGCTAGATCTCAGGGTTTGGGTATTTTGGAGTACTCTGTGTATTTGGCTTGATCTCAGGGGTTGTGTATTTCGGGGTACTCTGTGTATTTGGCTTGATCTCAGGGGTTGGGTATTTCGGGGTACTCTGTGTATTTGGCTTGATCTCAGGGGTTGGGTATTTCGGGGTACTCTGTGTATTTGGCTTGATCCCAGGGGTTGGGTATTTCGGGGTACTCTGTGTATTTGGCTAGATCTCAGGGGTTGTGTATTTCGGGGTACTCTGTGTATTTGGCTTGATCTCAGGGGTTGGGTATTTTGGGGTACTCTGTGTATTTGGCTAGATCTCAGGGGTTGGGTATTTCGGGGTACTCTGTGTATTTGGCTTGATCTCAGGGGTTGGGTATTTCGGGGTACTCTGTGTATTTGGCTTGATCTCAGGGGTTGGGTATTTCGGGGTACTCTGTGTATTTGGCTTGATCTCAGGGTTTGGGTATTTTGGGGTACTCTGTGTATTTGGCTTGATCTCAGGGGTTGGGTATTTCGGGGTACTCTGTGTATTTGGCTTGATCTCGGGGGTTGGGTATTTCGGGGTACTCTGTGTATTTGGCTAGATCTCAGGGGTTGTGTATTTCGGGGTACTCTGTGTATTTGGCTTGATCTCAGGGGTTGGGTATTTCGGGGTACTCTGTGTATTTGGCTTGATCTCAGGGGTTGGGTATTTCAGGGTACTCTGTGTATTTGGCTTGATCTCAGGGGTTGGGTATTTCGGGGTACTCTGTGTATTTGGCTTGATCTCAGGGGTTGGGTATTTCGGGGTACTCTGTGTATTTGGCTTGATCTCAGGGGTTGGGTATTTCGGGGTACTCTGTGTATTTGGCTTGATCTCAGGGGTTGGGTATTTTGGGGTACTCTGTGTATTTGGCTAGATCTCAGGGGTTGGGTATTTCAGGGTACGCTTTGTTATTATCCTTTTTCCTGGCTGCAGATCATTTATTCTCATGTATTTTTCTCTTCAGATCCATCTTTGCAGACGGCAGAGTCGGGATGTCTCCCATCATGAAGATTCCTAGGAGTATCCCCGAAACGTTTCATTGCGGCGTTCTCCTTGTAACCGGCTAGATGGAATTACATTTGAACGCTGCGCCATGATGGGCCAAACCGCACAGCTCTAAAGACTTGGAGACACGGGTGTCGTGGAAATGAGGCGGCCGATACGGTGAAACACGTGTAACATTGATGCGGTTAGCGTTCAACTTTGAACTGGTGGATGGCGGTGGAGCGGGAGATGTTTAGTGGCGACAATGTCACCGAGTGTAAAGTAGATGAGCAGTTCAGCCGTTATCTGTACGCCGTCACCTACGCCGTCATCCTGGTCCCCGGACTGATCGGGAACGTCCTGGCTCTTTGGGTGTTTTACGCCTACATGAAAGAAACGAAAAGAGCCGTCATCTTTATGATCAATCTGGCCATCGCCGACCTCCTGCAAGTCCTGTCCCTGCCGCTGCGCATATTCTATTACCTGAACAAGTCGTGGCCGTTCGGACGATTCATGTGCATGTTCTGCTTCTACCTGAAATACGTCAACATGTACGCCAGCATCGTCTTCCTGGTCTGCATCAGCGTCAGGCGCTTCCTCTACCTGATCCGCCCCTTCAAGTTCATGGACAGAAAGCGCATGTCTGACGTGTATGTCAGCGTCGTTGGCTGGATCCTCGTCTGCGTCAGCTGCCTCCCGTTTCCCCTGCTGAGGATTGGAAATAATTCCACCAACAGTGACGCAGAAAACCAATGCTTCGCTGATCTGCCACTGCTCGACATTGGGACCACCAACTCCATACTGGCGGTGACCTTCGCTGAGCTCTTTGGCTTCATCATGCCGCTGGTGGTGGTCGGCTATTGTTCCTGGAGGACTGTGATGTCACTGAAGGAGCCGCACTCGGCTTCTAATGATCTGGGAGAGAAGAAGAAGGCGCTAAAGATGATCCTGACCTGCACCTTCGTCTTCCTCCTCTGCTTCGCACCTTACCACCTGAGCTTCCCACTAGACTTCCTGGCCAAGGCCAATAAGATCCAGCGGTGTCAGTACAAGAAGGCCATCCTGACCTTCCATCCGGTGGCGCTGTGCCTGGCCAGTATGAATTGCTGCTTGGATCCCATCATTTACTACTTCACCACCGATGAGTTCAAGAGACGACTTTCCCGGCAGGACATTGTGGACTGTACAGAACTGGAGATATTCAGCAACACGTTATAATCTGCTTCCCGCCAAGTCCTGTCCAATGGGATCTCAGGAGGCCAAAGGGGTTCAACATGAGCCTCCTCCCCTTTACAGCTCTCAGAGGAACCCCCGAGGATGGGGATAACATACGATACAACGTTTCCGTTGGTCACAGGAAGTTCCCTCATTTCTGCCCAATTGATTTTGGTGCGATGAAAAGAAATGAGCAAAACCCATTTTCCACTTGCTGACTCCGCCCTGAATCTGGAGAGATAGGCAGATGGTGGTGGACCTAGGAGAGCTTTGCTCTGGTCTGGTAGAGTTGGTGACGTTCATAGGAACAGAGAGGCTTCCAGGGCCCCCTGAGGGTGGAGCAAGAGGGGATGGGTGAAGAGCAAGTGCGCCACCAAGAGGTTAGAGTCCAATGGGGGGTTTATTTCACTTAATACCTATCCACAGTATCTGTAGATGTAGCCAATGGGTTTTGGGGATCCACATTTGCCCCCTTGGACAGGGATTGCATTGTGTGTAGGAGATCAGGAGATGAGAACTCTCACCCCTGTTCACACCCCATGGGCCACGCCCCATAGATATTGGCCCCTAGACAGCCACACTCCATAGATAGTGGCCCCTAGACAGCCACGCCCCATAGATATTGGCCCCTAGACAGCCACGCCCCATAGATATTGGCCCCTAGACAGCCACACCCCATAGATATTGGCCCCTAGACAGCCACACCCCAAAGATATTGGCCCCTAGACAGCCACACCCCAAAGATATTGGCCCCCAGATAGCCACACTCCATAGATATTGGCCCCTAGACAGCCATGCCTCATAGATATTGGCCCCTAGACATGTGACTGTGTATATCATTGCTGTACTGTGTTCGGGGTCCCGGCTCTGTACATACAATTGTATATTTGTAATATTATTTTATATGAAGATTTTGCACATTTGAAAAATGCTGTACATGAAACGGTTTAGTGCCCTGACATGTCCCACCCCTGAGGAGTCAAGCTCCACCCACTCCTTTGTGGAGGATTTCAGTCCAATCCTCTAATTCTGAAAGTCTGCTAATAGGCTGATATTGAAGGGAAGGAAGTAATGTTTACCACATGTGATACATTGTACACCTCCCTCTATATGTGATACATTGTACACCTCCCTCTATATGTGATACATTGTACACCTCCCTCTATATGTGATACATTGTACACCTCCCTCTATATGTGATACATTGTACACCTCCCTCTATATGTGATACATTGTACACCTCCCTCTATATGTGATACATTGTACACCTCCCTCTATATGTGATACATTGTACACCTCCCTCTATATGTGATACATTGTACACCTCCCTCTATATGTGATACATTGTACACCTCCCTCTATATGTGATACATTGTACACCTCCCTCTATATGTGATACATTGTACACCTCCCTCTATATGTGATACATTGTACACCTCCCTCTATATGTGATACATTGTACACCTCCCTCTATATGTGATACATTGTACACCTCCCTCTATATGATACATTGTACACCTCCCTCTATATGATACATTGTACACCTCCCTCTATATGATACATTGTACACCTCCCTCTATATGATACATTGTACACCTCCCTCTATATGTGATACATTGTATATGTTGTGGATGTCTTATATCTGGTTTCCTACATATCAGCCATCAGCTTTCTCAGTGTCCCCATCCCCCAATGTCCAGTGTGTACAGGACTGGTATATAATCCCAATTTATTTATTTCAGTTCACAGACCGTCACTTATGCCGAGTGTTCTGCAATCCTTCCCTGCCGATGTCTCTGGATAACGTTCTGCCTATATTCCCTATCTTCCCTATCTTCTATATATTCCCTATCTTCCCTATCTTCTATATCTTCCCTATCCTCCCTATATTCTATATATTCCCTATCCTCCCTATCTTCTATATATTCCCTATCTTCCCTATCTTCTATATCTTCCCTATCCTCCCTATATTCTATATATTCCCTATCCTCCCTATCTTCTATATATTCCCTATCCTCCCTATCTTCTATATATTCCCAATCCTCCCTATCTTCTATATCTTCCCTATCCTCCCTATCTTCTATATATTCCCAATTCTCCCTATCTTCTATATCTTCCCTATCCTCCCTATCTTCTATATATTCCCAATTCTCCCTATCTTCTATATCTTCCCTATCCTCCCTATCTTCTATATATTCCCAATTCTCCCTATCTTCTATATCTTCCCTATCCTCCCTATCTTCTATATATTCCCAATCCTCCCTATCTTCTATATCTTCCCTATCTTCCCTATCTTCTATATCTTCCCAATCCTCCCTATATTCTATATATTCCCTATCCTCCCTATCTTCTATATCTTCCCTATCCTCCCTATCTTCTATATATTCCCTATCTTCCCTATCTTCTATATATTCCCTATCCTCCCTATCTTCTATATCTTCCCAATCCTCCCTATCTTCTATATATTCCCTATCCTCCCTATCTTCTATATATTCCCTATCTTCTATATATTCCCTATCCTCCCTATCTTCTATATCTTCCCTATCCTCCCTATCTTCTATATATTCCCTATCTTCTATATATTCCCTATCCTCCCTATCTTCTATATATTCCCTATCCTCCCTATCTTCTATATATTCCCTATCTTCTATATATTCCCTATCCTCCCTATCTTCTATATCTTCCCTATCCTCCCTATCTTCTATATATTCCCTATCTTCTATATATTCCCTATCCTCCCTATCTTCTATATATTCCCTATCCTCCCTATCTTCTATATATTCCCTATCTTCTATATATTCCCAATCCTCCCTATCTTCTATATATTCCAAATCCTCCCCATCTTCTATATCTTCCCTATCCTCCCTATCTTCTATATCTTCCCAATCCTCCCTATCTTCTATATCTTCCCTATCTTCCCTATCTTCTATATATTCCCTATCCTCCCTATCTTCTATATATTCCCTATCCTCCCTATCTTCTATATCTTCCCAATCCTCCCTATCTTCTATATATTCCCTATCCTCCCTATCTTCTATATATTCCCTATCCTCCCTATCTTCTATATCTTCCCAATCCTCCCTATCTTCTATATATTCCCAATCCTCCCTATCTTCTATATATTCCCTATCTTCTATATCTTCCCTATCCTCCCTATCTTCTATATCTTCCCAATCCTCCCTATCTTCTATATATTCCCTATCCTCCCTATCTTCTATATATTCCCTATCTTCTATATCTTCCCTATCCTCCCTATCTTCTATATCTTCCCAATCCTCCCTATCTTCTATATATTCCCAATCCTCCCTATCTTCTATATATTCCCTATCTTCTATATCTTCCCTATCCTCCCTATCTTCTATATCTTCCCAATCCTCCCTATCTTCTATATATTCCCTATCCTCCCTATCTTCTATATATTCCCTATCTTCTATATATTCCCTATCCTCCCCATCTTCTATATCTTCCCAATCCTCCCTATCTTCTATATATTCCCTATCCTCCCTATCTTCTATATCCTCCCTATCCTCCCTATCTTCTATATATTCCAAATCCTCCCCATCTTCTATATCTTCCCTATCCTCCCTATCTTCTATATATTCCCAATCCTCCCTATCTTCTATATCTTCCCAATCCTCCCTATCTTCTATATATTCCCTATCCTCCCTATCTTCTATATCTTCCCTATCCTCCCTATCTTCTATATATTCCCTATCCTCCCTATCTTCTATATCTTCCCAATCTTCCCTATCCTCCCTATCTTCTATATCTTCCCAATCTTCCCTATCTTCTATATATTCCCTATGATCCCTATCTTCTATATATTCCCTATCTTCTATATATTCCCTATCCTCCCTATCTTCTATATATTCCCAATCCTCCCTATCTTCTATATATTCCCTATCCTCCCCATCTTCTATATCTTCCCTATCCTCCCTATCTTCTATATATTCCCAATCCTCCCTATCTTCTATATATTCCCTATCCTCCCCATCTTCTATATATTCCCTATCCTCCCCATCTTCTATATCTTCCCTATCCTCCCTATCTTCTATATATTCCCTATCCTCCCTATCTTCTATATATTCCCAATCCTCCCTATCTTCTATATATTCCCTATCCTCCCTATCTTCTACATCTTCCTATCTTCTATATCTTCCCAATCTTCCCTATCTTCTATATATTCCCTATCCTCCCTATCTTCTATATCTTCCCAATCTTCCCTATCTTCTATATCTTCCCTATCTTCTATATCTTCCCAATCTTCCCTATCTTCTATATATTCCCTATGATCCCTATCTTCTATATCCTCCCGATGATCCCTATCTTCTATATCCTCCCGATGATCCCTATCTTCTATATATTCCCAATGGGACATCGTCTCCAAGTATTTATTTTTATAGTAAAATGTCAGAAAATAAAAGATTTGTTTTTATTCCTCTGGAGAGAAATTGTTTATAATGTGATGTCGGAGATCTGTCTGTGTTCTTCATCGTCCTCCTTATATGACATCACCACATCCATGGATACAGTATATATCATATATACACAGAGAGTCACATATACAGGGGGGGGAATAACGATCGTCTCCCCTGCAGATGGTGTAAGTTTTGCCCCCTTACATAGAAATGAAGGGTCTATAATTTTTATCATAGGTGTATTTTATATGATAGAGACTGAATATCAACCAAAAATCCAGAAAAATCACACAATACAAATGTTATAAATGGAGTTCAGGGAGTAAAATAAGTACCGTATTTATCGGCGTATAACACGCACCCCAATTTAGGAGGGAAGTTGAAGGGAAAAAAACTTACATTTAAATGCCCATCATTGCAGCCTTCTCAGTGCAGCCATGTCAGTGCAGCCTTGTCAGTGCAGCCATGTCAGTGCAGCCTTGTCAGTGCAGCCATGTCAGTGCAGCCTTGTCAGTGCAGCCTTGTCAGTGCAGCCTTCTCAGTGCAGCCATGTCAGTGCAGCCTTCTCAGTGCAGCCATGTCAGTGCAGCCATGTCAGTGCAGCCTTCTCAGTGCAGCCATGTCAGTGCAGCCTTCTCAGTGCAGCCATGTCAGTGCAGCCATGTCAGTGCAGCCTTCTCAGTGCAGCCATGTCAGTGCAGCCTTCTCAGTGCAGCCATGTCAGTGCAGTCATGTCAGTGCAGCCATGTCAGTGCAGCCTTCTCAGTGCAGCCTTCTCAGTGCAGCCTTCTCAGTGCAGCCATGTCAGTGCAGCCTTCTCAGTGCAGCCATGTCAGTGCAGCCATGTCAGTGCAGCCATGTCAGTGCAGCCTTCTCAGTGCAGCCATGTCAGTGCAGTCATGTCAGTGCAGCCATGTCAGTGCAGCCTTCTCAGTGCAGCCATGTCAGTGCAGCCTTGTCAGTGCAGCCATGTCAGTGCAGCCATGTCAGTGCAGCCATGTCAGTGCAGCCTTGTCAGTGCAGCCATGTCAGTGCAGCCTTCCCCAGTGCAGCCTTCTCAGTGCAGCCTTCTCAGTGCAGCCATGTCAGTGCAGCCTTCTCAGTGCAGCCATGTCAGTGCAGCCTTCTCCAGTGCAGCCTTATCTCAGTGCAGCCTTGTCAGTGCAGCCTTCTCAGTGCAGCCATGTCAGTGCAGCCTTCTCAGTGCAGCCATGTCAGTGCAGCCTTCTCCAGTGCAGCCATGTCAGTGCAGCCATGTCAGTGCAGTCATGTCAGTGCAGCCTTCTCAGTGCAGCCATGTCAGTGCAGCCTTCCCCAGTGCAGCCTTATCTCAGTGCAGCCATGTCAGTGCAGCCTTGTCAGTGCAGCCTTCTCAGTGCAGCCATGTCAGTGCAGCCTTCTCAGTGCAGCCATGTCAGTGCAGCCTTCTCCAGTGCAGCCTTATCTCAGTGCAGCCATGTCAGTGCAGCCTTGTCAGTGCAGCCTTCTCAGTGCAGCCATGTCAGTGCAGTCATGTCAGTGCAGCCATGTCAGTGCAGCCTTCTCAGTGCAGCCTTCTCAGTGCAGCCTTCTCAGTGCAGCCATGTCAGTGCAGCCTTCTCAGTGCAGCCATGTCAGTGCAGCCTTGTCAGTGCAGCCATGTCAGTGCAGCCATGTCAGTGCAGCCATGTCAGTGCAGCCTTCTCAGTGCAGCCATGTCAGTGCAGCCATGTCAGTGCAGTCATGTCAGTGCAGCCTTCTCAGTGCAGCCATGTCAGTGCAGTCATGTCAGTGCAGCCATGTCAGTGCAGCCTTCTCAGTGCAGCCATGTCAGTGCAGCCTTCCCCAGTGCAGCCTTCTCAGTGCAGCCTTCTCAGTGCAGCCATGTCAGTGCAGCCTTCTCAGTGCAGCCATGTCAGTGCAGCCTTCTCCAGTGCAGCCTTATCTCAGTGCAGCCTTGTCAGTGCAGCCTTCTCAGTGCAGCCATGTCAGTGCAGCCTTGTCAGTGCAGCCATGTCAGTGCAGCCTTCTCCAGTGCAGCCATGTCAGTGCAGCCATGTCAGTGCAGTCATGTCAGTGCAGCCTTCTCAGTGCAGCCATGTCAGTGCAGCCTTCCCCAGTGCAGCCTTATCTCAGTGCAGCCATGTCAGTGCAGCCTTGTCAGTGCAGCCTTCTCAGTGCAGCCATGTCAGTGCAGCCTTATCTCAGTGCAGCCATGTCAGTGCAGCCTTCCCCAGTGCAGCCTTATCTCAGTGCAGCCATGTCAGTGCAGCCATGTCAGTGCAGCCTTGTCAGTGCAGCCATGTCAGTGCAGCCTTGTCAGTGCAGCCATGTCAGTGCAGCCTTGTCAGTGCAGCCATGTCAGTGCAGCCATGTCAGTGCAGCCTTGTCAGTGCAGCCTTGTCAGTGCAGCCTTGTCA
>JBBGZY010003855.1:0-45467 GCA_037952925.1 Lithobates clamitans | reverse complement strand
GAAAATGGCGATCTGAATACTTTGAAGTGCAAAGGAGGGATTGGAGGTCTTTTAGACCCCCGATCCCTCCATAAAGAGTACCTGTCACCACCTATTACTGTCACAAGGGATGTTTACATTCCTTGTGACAGCAATAAAAGTGATCAATTTTTTTTTCTTTTAAACACAATTTATTAATAGAAAAATAAAATAAATAAGAATTTTTTATTTTTATTTTTTTATTTTTTTAAAGCACCCCTGTCCCCACGAGCTCGCGCAGCAAAGAAAACGCATATGCAAGTTGCGCCCGCTTATGTAAATGGTGTTCAAATCACACATGTGAGGTACTGCTGCGATCGTCAGAGTGAGAGCAATAATTCTAGTACTAGACCTCCTCTGTAACTCTAACCTGGTAACTGTAAAAAAAAAAATGAAAGTGTCGCCTATTGAGATTTTTAGGTAACATAGTTTGTCGCCATTCCACAAGTGCGTGCAATTATAAAGCGTGACATGTTTGGTATCTATTTACTCGGCGTAACATCATCTTTCACATTATACAAAAAAATTGGGCTAACTTTACTGTTTCATTTTTATAATTTTCATGAAAGTGTCCAGTTTCCCAAAAAGTTGTGTTTAAAACACCGCTGCACAAATACCGTGTGACATAAAATATTGCAACAATCGCCATTTTATTCTCTAGATACTCTGCTAAAAAATATATATAATATTTGGGGCTCTGAGTAATTTTCTAGCAAAAAATACAGATTTTAACTTGTAAACACCAAATGTCAGAAATGGGTTCAGTCATGAAAGGGTTAACAATGTGCTAGTGTGCAATGCAGGTCAGAAAAAGAATACCAGCATTTAACTTCCTCTATAAAGTGGTTGTAAACCCACTTTGAAAAAAAAAAAACTAATACCTGCAAGACAAAGGCATAATGAGTAAGTGGGGGGTACTGTACTGTTATACGTCCTGGGTCCACGATTAATAAAAGCAAAAAAAATGGACAAAATAATTACCGCATTTATCGGCATATAACACGCCCAAGTTTAGGAGGAAGTTTAAGGGAAAAAACCTACATATAAATGCCCATCAATGCAGCCTTATCAGAGTCCATCTGTAGCCGTGTCGGTGTAGCCGTGTCGGTGTAGCCGTGTCGGTGTAGCCGTGTCGGTGTAGCCGTGTCGGTGTAGCCGTGTCGGTGTAGCCGTGTCGGTGTAGCCTTGTCGGTGTAGCCTTGTTGGTGTAGCCGTGTCAGTGTCGGTGTCGACTTGTCGGTGTAGCCTTGTCAATGTAGCCTTGTCAATGTAGCCTTGTCAATGTAGCCTTGTCAATGTAGCCTTGTCAGTGTCGGTGTAGCCGTGTCAGTGTCGGTGTAGCCGTGTCGGTGTAGCCGTGTCGGTGTCGACTTGTCGGTGTAGCCGTGTCAGTGTCGGTGTAGCCGTGTCAGTGTCGGTGTAGCCGTGTCAGTGTCGGTGTAGCCGTGTCAGTGTCGGTGTAGCCGTGTCAGTGTCGGTGTAGCCGTGTCAGTGTCGGTGTAGCCGTGTCAGTGTCGGTGTAGCCGTGTCAGTGTCGGTGTAGCCTTGTCAGTGTCGGTGTAGCCTTGTCAGTGTCGGTGTAGAATTGTCAGTGCAGCCTTGTCAGTGTTGGTGTAGACTTTTCAGTGTCGGTGCAGCCGTGTCGGTGTAGCCTTGTCAGTGTCGGTGTAGCCTTTTCAGTGTAGATTTGTCAGTGTAGACTTGTCAGTGTCGGTGTAGACTTGTCGGTGTCGCCTTGTCAGTGTCGGTGTCGCCTTGTCAATGTAGCCGTGTCAGTGTCGGTGTAGCCTTGTTGGTGTAGCCTTGTCAGTGACGGTGTAGCCTTGTCAGTGACGGTGTAGCCTTGTCAGTGACGGTGTAGCCTTGTCAGTGACGGTGTAGCCTTGTCAGTGACGGTGTAGCCTTGTCAGTGACGGTGTAGCCTTGTCAGTGACGGTGTAGCCTTGTCAGTGTCGGTGTAGCCTTGTCAGTGTCGGTGTAGCCTTGTCAGTGTCGACTTGTCAATGTAGCCGTGTCAGTGTCGGTGTAGCCTTGTTGGTGTAGCCTTGTCAGTGTCGGTGTAGCCTTGTCAGTGTCGGTGTAGCCTTGTCGGTGTCGACTTGCCCCAGTGTCATTGCTGCCTTTCTGTTTAAAAATGGCGCCGCCAAGATACAGAGCCGGATGTCCTGTGTATCTCGGCGGCTTTCGAAATGGGCGGGGCCCATGGGCTTGGGCCCAGTCAAACCCAATGGCATAGTTGCCAACATTGTAAAAAAAAAAAAAATGTGTCGGTGTAGCCGTGTCGGTGTAGGTGGTGCCTTGTCAGTGTCGGTGTAGCGTTGTCAGTGTAGCCTTGCCCCAGTGTCATTGCTGCCTTTCCATTTAAAAATGGCGCCGCCGAGATACAGAGCCGGATGTCCTATGTATCTCGGCGGCTTTCGAAATGGGCGGGGCCCATGGGCTTGGGCCCAGTCAAGCCCAATGGCATAGTTGCCAACATTGTAAAAAAAAATGTGTCAGTGTAGGCTTGTCAGTGTAGGCTTGTCAGTGTCAGTTTAGCCTTATCAGTGTCGACTTGTCGGTGTCGACTTGTCGGTGTCGACTTGTCGGTGTCGACTTGTCGGTGTCGACTTGTCAGTGTCGGTGTCGACTTGTCGGTGTCGACTTGTCGGTGTCGACTTGTCGGTGTCGACTTGTCGGTGTCGACTTGTCGGTGTTGGTGTCGACTTGTCGACTTGTCGGTGTCGACTTGTCGGTGTCGACTTGTCGACTTGTCGGTGTCGACTTGTCGGTGACGGTGTCGACGTGTCGACTTGTCGGTGTCGACTTGTCGGTGTCGACTTGTCTGTGTCGACTTGTCGGTGTCGACTTGTCGGTGTCGACTTGTCGGTGTCGACTTGTCATTGTCGGTGTCGACTTGTCAGTGTCGGTGTCGACTTGTCAGTGTCGGTGTCGACTTGTCAGTGTCGACTTGTCAGTGTCGGTGTCGACTTGTCGGTGTCGACTTGTCGGTGTCGACTTGTCGGTGTCGACTTGTCGGTGTCGACTTGTCGGTGTCGGTGTCGACTTGTCGGTGTCGACTTGTCAGTGTCGGTGTCGACTTGTCAGTGTCGGTGTCGACTTGTCGGTGTCGACTTGTCGGTGTCGACTTGTCGGTGTCGACTTGTCGGTGTCGGTGTCGACTTGTCGGTGTCGACTTGTCAGTGTCGGTGTCGACTTGTCAGTGTCGGTGTCGACTTGTCGGTGTCGACTTGTCGGTGTCGACTTGTCGGTGTCGACTTGTCAGTGTCGACTTGTCGGTGTCGACTTGTCGGTGTCGTTGTCGACTTGTCGTTGTCGACTTGTCGTTGTCGACTTGTCGGTGTCGACTTGTCGGTGTCGGTGTCGACTTGTCGGTGTCGACTTGTCGGTGTCGACTTGTTGGTGTCGACTTGTCGACTTGTCGGTGTCGACTTGTCGGTGTCGACTTGTCGACTTGTCGGTGTCGACTTGTCGGTGACGGTGTCGACTTGTCGGTGTCGACTTGTCTGTGTCGACTTGTCGGTGTCGGTGTCGACTTGTCGGTGTCGGTGTCGACTTGTCAGTGTCGGTGTCGACTTGTCGGTGTCGACTTGTCGGTGTCGGTGTCGGTGTCGACTTGTCGGTGTCGACTTGTCGGTGTCGACTTGTCGACTTGTCGGTGTCGACTTGTCGACTTGTCGGTGTCGACTTGTCGGTGTCGACTTGTCGGTGTCGACTTGTCGGTGTCGACTTGTCGGTGTCGACTTGTCGGTGTCGACTTGTCGACGTCGACTTGTCGGTGTCGACTTGTCGGTGTCGACTTGTCGGTGTCGACTTGTCGGTGTCGACGTGTCGACTTGTCGACTTGTCGGTGTCGACCTGTCGGTGTCGACGTGTCGGTGTCGACTTGTCGGTGTCGACTTGTCGGTGTCGACGTGTCGGTGTCGACGTGTCGACTTGTCGGTGTCGACTTGTCGGTGTCGACTTGTCGGTGTCGACTTGTCGGTGTCGACTTGTCGTTGTCGACTTGTCGGTGTCGACTTGTCGTTGTCGACTTGTCGGTGTCGACGTGTCGGGGTCGACGTGTCGGTGTCGACTTGTCGGTGTCGACTTGTCGACGTCGACTTGTCGGTGTCGGTGTCGACTTGTCGGTGTCGGCGTCGACTTGTCGGTGTCGACTTGTCGACGTCGACTTGTCAGTCGACACCGACACTGACAAGTCGACGTCGACACCGACAAGTCGACACCGACAAGTCGACACGGTGTCGACTTGTCGGTGTCGACTTGTCGGTGTCGACTTGTCGGTGTCGACGTGTCGACTTGTCGGTGTCGGTGTCGACGTGTCGGTGTCGACGTGTCGGTGTCGACTTGTCGGTGTCGACGTGTCGACTTGTCGGTGTCGACTTGTCGGTGTCGACTTGTCGGTGTCGACTTGTCGGTGTCGACTTGTCGGTGTCGACGTGTCGACTTGTCGACTTGTCGGTGTCGACCTGTCGGTGTCGGTGTCGACGTGTCGGTGTCGACTTGTCGGTGTCGACCTGTCGGTGTCGGTGTCGACGTGTCGGTGTCGACTTGTCGGTGTCGACTTGTCGGTGTCGACGTGTCGGTGTCGACGTGTCGACTTGTCGGTGTCGACTTGTCGGTGTCGACTTGTCGGTGTCGACTTGTCGGTGTCGACTTGTCGTTGTCGACTTGTCGGTGTCGACGTGTCGGTGTCGACTTGTCGGTGTCGACTTGTCAGTGTCGACTTGTCAGTGTCGGTGTCGACTTGTCGGTGTTGACTTGTCAGTGTCGGTGTCGACTTGTCAGTGTCGGTGTCGACGTGTCGACTTGTCAGTGTCGGTGTCGACTTGTCGGTGTCGACTTGTCAGTGTCGGTGTCGGCTTGTCGGTGTCGGCTTGTCGGTGTCGGCTTGTCGGTGTCGACTTGTCGGTGTCGACTTGTCGGTGTCGACTTGTCGGTGTCGACTTGTCGGTGTCGACTTGTCGGTGTCGACGTGTCGGTGTCGACTTGTCGGTGTCGGTGTCGACGTGTCGGTGTCGACGTGTCGGTGTCGACGTGTCGGTGTCGACTTGTCGGTGTCGACTTGTCGGTGTCGACTTGTCGGTGTCGACTTGTCGGTGTCGGTGTCGACTTGTCGGTGTCGACGTGTCGGTGTCGACTTGTCGGTGTCGGTGTCGACTTGTCGGTGTCGGTGTCGACGTGTCGGTGTCGACGTGTCGGTGTCGACGTGTCGGTGTCGACGTGTCGGTGTCGACGTGTCGGTGTCGACGTGTCGGTGTCGACGTGTCGGTGTCGACGTGTCGGTGTCGACGTGTCGGTGTCGACTTGTCGGTGTCGACTTGTCGGTGTCGACTTGTCGGTGTCGACGTGTCGACTTGTCGGTGTCGACTTGTCGGTGTCGACTTGTCGGTGTCGGTGTCGACTTGTCGGTGTCGACTTGTCGGTGTCGGTGTCGACTTGTCGGTGTCGACTTGTCGGTGTCGACTTGTCGGTGTCGGTGTCGACTTGTCGGTGTCGGTGTCGGTGTCGACTTGTCGGTGTCGACGTGTCGGTGTCGACTTGTCGGTGTCGACTTGTCGGTGTCGACTTGTCGGTGTCGGCTTGTCGGTGTCGACTTGTCGGTGTCGGTGTCGACTTGTCGGTGTCGACTTGTCGGTGTCGACTTGTCGGTGTCGGTGTCGACTTGTCGGTGTCGGTGTCGACTTGTCGGTGTCGACGTGTCGGTGTCGACGTGTCGGTGTCGACTTGTCGGTGTCGACGTGTCGGTGTCGACGTGTCGGTGTCGACGTGTCGGTGTCGACGTGTCGGTGTCGACGTGTCGGTGTCGACTTGTCAGTGTCGGTGTCGACTTGTCGGTGTCGACTTGTCGGTGTGGACTTGTCAGTGTCGGTGTCGACTTGTCGGTGTCGACTTGTCGGTGTCGACTTGTCGGTGTCGACGTGTCGACTTGTCGGTGTCGACTTGTCGACGTCGACTTGTCAGTGTCAGTGTCGGTGTCGACTTGTCGGTGTCGACTTGTCGGTGTCGACTTGTCGGTGTCGACTTGTCGGTGTCAGTGTCGGTGTCGACTTGTCGGTGTCGACTTGTCGGTGTCGACTTGTCGGTGTCGACTTGTCGGTGTCGACGTGTCGGTGTCGACTTGTCGACGTCGACTTGTCAGTCGACACCGACACTGACAAGTCGACACCGACACCGACAAGTCGACACCGACAAGTCGACACCGACAAGTCGACACGGTGTCGACTTGTCGGTGTCGACTTGTCGGTGTCGGTGTCGACTTGTCGGTGTCGACTTGTCGGTGTCGACTTGTCGTTGTCGACTTGTCGTTGTCGACTTGTCGTTGTCGACTTGTCGGTGTCGACTTGTCGGTGTCGACTTGTCAGTCGACACCGACACTGACAAGTCGACACCGACAAGTCGACACGGTGTCGACTTGTCGGTGTCGACTTGTCAGTGTCGGTGTCGACTTGTCGGTGTCGGTGTCGACTTGTCGGTGTCGACTTGTCGGTGTCGACTTGTCGGTGTCGACTTGTCGGTGTCGGTGTCGACTTGTCGGTGTCGACTTGTCGGTGTCGACTTGTCGGTGTCGACTTGTCGGTGTCGACTTGTCGGTGTCGACTTGTCGGTGTCGGTGTCGACTTGTCGGTGTCGACTTGTCGGTGTCGACTTGTCGGTGTCGGTGTCGACTTGTCGGTGTCGACGTGTCGGTGTCGACTTGTCGGTGTCGACTTGTCGGTGTCGGCTTGTCGGTGTCGGCTTGTCGGTGTCGACTTGTCGGTGTCGGTGTCGACTTGTCGGTGTCGACTTGTCGGTGTCGACTTGTCGGTGTCGACTTGTCGGTGTCGACTTGTCGGTGTCGGTGTCGACTTGTCGGTGTCGGTGTCGACTTGTCGGTGTCGACTTGTCGGTGTCGACTTGTCGGTGTCGGTGTCGACTTGTCGGTGTCGACTTGTCGGTGTCGACTTGTCGGTGTCGGTGTCGACTTGTCGGTGTCGACTTGTCGGTGTCGGTGTCGACTTGTCGGTGTCGGTGTCGGTGTCGGTGTCGACTTGTCGGTGTCGACTTGTCGGTGTCGACTTGTCGGTGTCGACTTGTCAGTGTCGACTTGTCAGTGTCGGTGTCGACTTGTCAGTGTCGACTTGTCAGTGTCGGTGTCGACTTGTCAGTGTCGACTTGTCGGTGTCGACTTGTCGGTGTCGACTTGTCAGTGTCGGTGTCGACTTGTCGGTGTCGACTTGTCGGTGTCGACTTGTCAGTGTCGGTGTAGACTTGTCGGTGTCGACTTGTCGGTGTCGACTTGTCGGTGTCGGCTTGTCGGTGTCGACTTGTCGGTGTCAGTGTCGACTTGTCAGTGTCGGTGTCGACTTGTCGGTGTCGGTGTCGACTTGTCGGTGTCGACTTGTCGGTGTCGACTTGTCGGTGTCGACTTGTCGGTGTCGACTTGTCGGTGTCGACTTGTCGGTGTCGAGGTGTCGGTGTCGACTTGTCGGTGTCGACTTGTCAGTGTCGGTGTCGACTTGTCGGTGTCGACTTGTCAGTGTCGGTGTCGACTTGTCGGTGTTGACTTGTCAGTGTCGGTGTCGACTTGTCAGTGTCGGTGTCGACTTGTCAGTGTCGGTGTCGACGTGTCGACTTGTCGGTGTCGACTTGTCAGTGTCGACTTGTCGGTGTCGGCTTGTCGGTGTCGGCTTGTCGGTGTCGACTTGTCGGTGTCGACTTGTCGGTGTCGACTTGTCGGTGTCGGTGTCGACTTGTCGGTGTCGACTTGTCAGTGTCGACTTGTCGGTGTCGACTTGTCGGTGTCGACTTGTCGGTGTCGACTTGTCGGTGTCGACGTCGACTTGTCAGTGTCGACGTCGACTTGTCGGTGTCGACGTCGACTTGTCGGTGTCGACGTCGACTTGTCGGTGTCGACGTCGACTTGTCGGTGTCGACTTGTCGGTGTCGACTTGTCGGTGTCGACTTGTCGGTGTCGACTTGTCAGTGTCGGTGTCGACTTGTCGGTGTCGACTTGTCAGTGTCGGTGTCGACTTGTCGGTGTCGACTTGTCGGTGTCGACTTGTCAGTGTCGGTGTCGACTTGTCGGTGTCGACTTGTCAGTGTCGGTGTCGACTTGTCGGTGTCGAGGTGTCGACTTGTCGGTGTCGAAGTGTCGGTGTCGACTTGTCGGTGTCGACGTGTCGGTGTCGACTTGTCGGTGTCGGTGTCGACTTGTCGGTGTCGACTTGTCAGTGTCGGTGTCGACGTGTCGGTGTCGACGTGTCGGTGTCGACGTGTCGGTGTCGACGTGTCGGTGTCGACGTGTCGGTGTCGACTTGTCGGTGTCGACTTGTCGGTGTCGACGTGTCGACTTGTCGGTGTCGACTTGTCAGTGTCGGTGTCGACTTTTGTCGGTGTCGACTTGTCGGTGTCGACTTGTCGGTGTCGACTTGTCGGTGTCGACTTGTCGGTGTCGACTTGTCGGTGTCGGTGTCGACTTGTCGGTGTCGACTTGTCAGTGTCGGTGTCGACTTGTCGGTGTCGACTTGTCAGTGTCGGTGTCGACTTGTCGGTGTCGACTTGTCGGTGTCGACTTGTCAGTGTCGGTGTCGACTTTTGTCGGTGTCGACTTGTCGGTGTCGACTTGTCGGTGTCGACTTGTCGGTGTCGACTTGTCGGTGTCGACTTGTCGGTGTCGGTGTCGACTTGTCGGTGTCGGTGTCGACTTGTCGGTGTCGGTGTCGACTTGTCGGTGTCGGTGTCGACTTGTCGGTGTCGGTGTCGACTTGTCGGTGTCGGTGTCGACTTGTCGGTGTCGACTTGTCGGTGTCGACTTGTCGTTGTCGGTGTCGACTTGTCGGTGTCGGTGTCGACTTGTCAGTGTCGGTGTCGACTTGTCGGTGTCGACTTGTCGGTGTCGGTGTCGACTTGTCAGTGTCGGTGTCGACTTGTCGGTGTCGACGTGTCGGTGTCGACTTGTCGGTGTCGGTGTCGACTTGTCGGTGTCGACTTGTCGTTGTCGGTGTCGACTTGTCGGTGTCGACTTGTCGGTGTCGACTTGTCGGTGTCGGTGTCGACTTGTCGTTGTCGACTTGTCGGTGTCGACTTGTCGGTGTCGACTTGTCGGTGTCGACTTGTCGGTGTCGGTGTCGACTTGTCGGTGTCGGTGTCGACTTGTCGGTGTCGACTTGTCGGTGTCGACTTGTCGGTGTCGACTTGTCAGTGTCGGTGTCGACTTGTCAGTGTCGGTGTCGACTTGTCAGTGTCGGTGTCGACTTGTCGGTGTCGACTTGTCGGTGTCGACTTGTCGTTGTCGGTGTCGACTTGTCGGTGTCGACTTGTCAGTGTCGGTGTCGACTTGTCGGTGTCGACTTGTCGGTGTCGGTGTCGACTTGTCGTTGTCGGTGTCGGTGTCGACTTGTCGTTGTCGGTGTCGACTTGTCGGTGTCGACTTGTCGGTGTCGGTGTCGACTTGTCGTTGTCGGTGTCGGTGTCGACTTGTCGTTGTCGGTGTCGGCTTGTCGGTGTCGGCTTGTCGGTGTCGACTTGTCGGTGTCGACTTGTCGGTGTCGACTTGTCGGTGTCGGTGTCGACTTGTCGGTGTCGACTTGTCAGTGTCGACTTGTCGGTGTCGACTTGTCGGTGTCGACTTGTCGGTGTCGACTTGTCGGTGTCGACGTCGACTTGTCAGTGTCGACGTCGACTTGTCGGTGTCGACGTCGACTTGTCGGTGTCGACGTCGACTTGTCGGTGTCGACGTCGACTTGTCGGTGTCGACTTGTCGGTGTCGACTTGTCGGTGTCGACTTGTCGGTGTCGACTTGTCAGTGTCGGTGTCGACTTGTCGGTGTCGACTTGTCAGTGTCGGTGTCGACTTGTCGGTGTCGACTTGTCGGTGTCGACTTGTCAGTGTCGGTGTCGACTTGTCGGTGTCGACTTGTCAGTGTCGGTGTCGACTTGTCGGTGTCGAGGTGTCGACTTGTCGGTGTCGAAGTGTCGGTGTCGACTTGTCGGTGTCGACGTGTCGGTGTCGACTTGTCGGTGTCGGTGTCGACTTGTCGGTGTCGACTTGTCAGTGTCGGTGTCGACGTGTCGGTGTCGACGTGTCGGTGTCGACGTGTCGGTGTCGACGTGTCGGTGTCGACGTGTCGGTGTCGACTTGTCGGTGTCGACTTGTCGGTGTCGACGTGTCGACTTGTCGGTGTCGACTTGTCAGTGTCGGTGTCGACTTTTGTCGGTGTCGACTTGTCGGTGTCGACTTGTCGGTGTCGACTTGTCGGTGTCGACTTGTCGGTGTCGACTTGTCGGTGTCGGTGTCGACTTGTCGGTGTCGACTTGTCAGTGTCGGTGTCGACTTGTCGGTGTCGACTTGTCAGTGTCGGTGTCGACTTGTCGGTGTCGACTTGTCGGTGTCGACTTGTCAGTGTCGGTGTCGACTTTTGTCGGTGTCGACTTGTCGGTGTCGACTTGTCGGTGTCGACTTGTCGGTGTCGACTTGTCGGTGTCGACTTGTCGGTGTCGGTGTCGACTTGTCGGTGTCGGTGTCGACTTGTCGGTGTCGGTGTCGACTTGTCGGTGTCGGTGTCGACTTGTCGGTGTCGGTGTCGACTTGTCGGTGTCGGTGTCGACTTGTCGGTGTCGACTTGTCGGTGTCGACTTGTCGTTGTCGGTGTCGACTTGTCGGTGTCGGTGTCGACTTGTCAGTGTCGGTGTCGACTTGTCGGTGTCGACTTGTCGGTGTCGGTGTCGACTTGTCAGTGTCGGTGTCGACTTGTCGGTGTCGACGTGTCGGTGTCGACTTGTCGGTGTCGGTGTCGACTTGTCGGTGTCGACTTGTCGTTGTCGGTGTCGACTTGTCGGTGTCGACTTGTCGGTGTCGACTTGTCGGTGTCGGTGTCGACTTGTCGTTGTCGACTTGTCGGTGTCGACTTGTCGGTGTCGACTTGTCGGTGTCGACTTGTCGGTGTCGGTGTCGACTTGTCGGTGTCGGTGTCGACTTGTCGGTGTCGACTTGTCGGTGTCGACTTGTCGGTGTCGACTTGTCAGTGTCGGTGTCGACTTGTCAGTGTCGGTGTCGACTTGTCAGTGTCGGTGTCGACTTGTCGGTGTCGACTTGTCGGTGTCGACTTGTCGTTGTCGGTGTCGACTTGTCGGTGTCGACTTGTCAGTGTCGGTGTCGACTTGTCGGTGTCGACTTGTCGGTGTCGGTGTCGACTTGTCGTTGTCGGTGTCGGTGTCGACTTGTCGTTGTCGGTGTCGACTTGTCGGTGTCGACTTGTCAGTGTCGGTGTCGACTTGTCGGTGTCGACTTGTCGGTGTCGACTTGTCGGTGTCGACTTGTCGTTGTCGGTGTCGGTGTCGACTTGTCGTTGTCGACTTGTCGGTGTCGACTTGTCGGTGTCGACTTGTCGGTGTCGACTTGTCAGTGTCGGTGTCGTCTTGTCAGTGTCGGTGTCGACTTGTCGGTGTCGACTTGTCGGTGTCGACTTGTCAGTGTCGGTGTCGACTTGTCGACTTGTGTCAGTGTCGGTGTCGACTTGTCGACTTGTCAGTGTCGGTGTCGACTTGTCGGTGTCGACTTGTCGGTGTCGACTTGTCGGTGTCGACTTGTCAGTGTCGGTGTCGTCTTGTCAGTGTCGGTGTCGACTTGTCGGTGTCGACTTGTCGGTGTCGTCTTGTCGGTGTCGTCTTGTCGGTGTCGTCTTGTCGGTGTCGTCTTGTCGGTGTCGTCTTGTCGGTGTCGACTTGTCGGTGTCGACTTGTCGGTGTCGACTTGTCAGTGTCGGTGTCGACTTGTCGGTGTCGACTTGTCAGTGTCGGTGTCGACTTGTCAGTGTCGGTGTCGACTTGTCAGTGTCGGTGTCGACTTGTCAGTGTCGGTGTCGACTTGTCGGTGTCGACTTGTCGGTGTCGACTTGTCAGTGTCGGTGTCGACTTGTCGGCGTCGACTTGTCGGTGTCGACTTGTCAGTGTCGGTGTCGACTTGTCAGTGTCGGTGTCGACTTGTCAGTGTCGGTGTCGACTTGTCAGTGTCGGTGTCGACTTGTCGGTGTCGACTTGTCGGTGTCGACTTGTCGGTGTCGACTTGTCGGTGTCGGTGTCGACTTGTCGGTGTCGACTTGTCAGTGTCGGTGTCGACTTGTCGGTGTCGTCTTGTCAGTGTCGGTGTCGACTTGTCGGTGTCGACTTGTCGGTGTCGTCTTGTCGGTGTCGTCTTGTCGGTGTCGACTTGTCAGTGTCGGTGTCGACTTGTCAGTGTCGGTGTCGACTTGTCAGTGTCGGTGTCGACTTGTCAGTGTCGGTGTCGACTTGTCAGTGTCGGTGTCGACTTGTCAGTGTCGGTGTCGACTTGTCGGTGTCGACTTGTCGGTGTCGACTTGTCGGTGTCGGTGTCGGTGTCGACTTGTCGGTGTCGACTTGTCGGTGTCGACGTGTCGGTGTCGACGTGTCGGTGTCGACGTGTCGGTGTCGACGTGTCGGTGTCGACTTGTCGGTGTCGGTGTCGACTTGTCGGTGTCGACTTGTCGGTGTCGACTTGTCAGTGTCGGTGTCGACTTGTCGGTGTCGACTTGTCGGTGTCGACTTGTCGTTGTCGGTGTCGGTGTCGACTTGTCGGTGTCGGTGTCGACTTGTCGGTGTCGACTTGTCGGTGTCGACTTGTCGGTGTCGACTTGTCAGTGTCGGTGTCGACTTGTCGGTGTCGACTTGTCGGTGTCGACTTGTCAGTGTCGGTGTCGACTTGTCGACTTGTGTCAGTGTCGGTGTCGGTGTCGACTTGTCGACTTGTCGGTGTCGTTGTCGACTTGTCGTTGTCGACTTGTCGGTGTCGTTGTCGACTTGTCGGTGTCGTTGTCGGTGTCGTTGTCGACTTGTCGGTGTCGACCTGTCGGTGTCGACTTGTCGGTGTCGACTTGTCGGTGTCGACTTGTCGGTGTCGACTTGTCGGTGTCGACTTGTCGGTGTCGACTTGTCAGTGTCGGTGTCGACTTGTCGGTGTCGACTTGTCGGTGTCGACTTGTCGGTGTCGGTGTCGACTTGTCGGTGTCGGTGTCGACTTGTCGGTGTCGACCTGTCGGTGTCGACCTGTCGGTGTCGACCTGTCGGTGTCGACCTGTCGGTGTCGACCTGTCGGTGTCGACGTGTCGACTTGTCGGTGTCGACTTGTCGGTGTCGACTTGTCGGTGTCGACTTGTCGGTGTCGACTTGTCGGTGTCGACTTGTCGGTGTCGACTTGTCAGTGTCGACTTGTCGGTGTCGACTTGTCGGTGTCGACTTGTCAGTGTCGACTTGTCGGTGTCGACTTGTCGGTGTCGACTTGTCGGTGTCGGTGTCGACTTGTCGGTGTCGACTTGTCGGTGTCGACTTGTCGACTTGTCGGTGTCGACTTGTCGGTGTCGACTTGTCGGTGTCGACTTGTCGGTGTCGACTTGTCAGTGTCGGTGTCGACTTGTCGGTGTCGGTGTCGACTTGTCAGTGTCGACTTGTCAGTGTCGGTGTCGACTTGTCGGTGTCGACTTGTCGGTGTCGACTTGTCGGTGTCGACTTGTCGGTGTCGACTTGTCGGTGTCGACTTGTCAGTGTCGGTGTCGACTTGTCAGTGTCGGTGTCGACGTGTCGGTGTCGACTTGTCGGTGTCGACTTGTCGGTGTCGACGTGTCGGTGTCGACTTGTCGGTGTCGACTTGTCGGTGTCGACTTGTCGGTGTCGACGTGTCGGTGTCGACGTGTCGGTGTCGACGTGTCGGTGTCGACTTGTCGTTGTCGACTTGTCGTTGTCGACTTGTCGGTGTCGACTTGTCAGTGTCGGTGTCGACTTGTCAGTGTCGGTGTCGACTTGTCGGTGTCGACTTGTCAGTGTCGGTGTCGACTTGTCAGTGTCGGTGTCGACTTGTCGGTGTCGTCTTGTCAGTGTCGGTGTCGACTTGTCGGTGTCGACTTGTCGGTGTCGACTTGTCGGTGTCGACTTGTCGGTGTCGACTTGTCGGTGTCGACTTGTCAGTGTCGGTGTCGACTTGTCGGTGTCGACTTGTCAGTGTCGGTGTCGACTTGTCGGTGTCGGTGTCGACTTGTCAGTGTCGGTGTCGACTTGTCGGTGTCGTCTTGTCGGTGTCGACTTGTCGGTGTCGACTTGTCGATGTCGACTTGTCGGTGTCGACTTGTCGGTGTCGACTTGTCAGTGTCGGTGTCGACTTGTCAGTGTCGGTGTCGACTTGTCGGTGTCGTCTTGTCGGTGTCGACTTGTCGACGTCGACTTGTCGACGTCGACTTGTCGGTGTCGACGTCGACTTGTCAGTGTCGGTGTCGACTTGTCAGTGTCGGTGTCGACTTGTCAGTGTCGGTGTCGACTTGTCGGTGTCGACTTGTCGGTGTCGACTTGTCGGTGTCGGTGTCGACTTGTCGGTGTCGACTTGTCGGTGTCGACTTGTCAGTGTCGGTGTCGACTTGTCAGTGTCGGTGTCGACTTGTCAGTGTCGGTGTCGACTTGTCAGTGTCGGTGTCGACTTGTCAGTGTCGGTGTCGACTTGTCGGTGTCGACTTGTCGGTGTCGACTTGTCGGTGTCGACTTGTCGGTGTCGACTTGTCGGTGTCGACTTGTCGGTGTCGACGTCGACTTGTCGGTGTCGACGTCGACTTGTCAGTGTCGGTGTCGACTTGTCGGTGTCGACTTGTCAGTGTCGGTGTCGACTTGTCAGTGTCGGTGTCGACTTGTCGGTGTCGACTTGTCGGTGTCGACTTGTCGGTGTCGACTTGTCGGTGTCGACTTGTCGGTGTCGACTTGTCGGTGTCGACTTGTCAGTGTCGGTGTCGACTTGTCGGTGTCGACTTGTCAGTGTCGGTGTCGACTTGTCGGTGTCGACTTGTCAGTGTCGGTGTCGACTTGTCAGTGTCGGTGTCGACTTGTCAGTGTCGGTGTCGACTTGTCGGTGTCGACTTGTCGATGTCGACTTGTCGGTGTCGACTTGTCGGTGTCGACTTGTCAGTGTCGGTGTCGACTTGTCAGTGTCGGTGTCGACTTGTCGGTGTCGTCTTGTCGGTGTCGACTTGTCGACGTCGACTTGTCGGTGTCGACGTCGACTTGTCGGTGTCGACGTCGACTTGTCAGTGTCGGTGTCGACTTGTCAGTGTCGGTGTCGACTTGTCGGTGTCGACTTGTCGGTGTCGACTTGTCGGTGTCGACTTGTCAGTGTCGGTGTCGACTTGTCGGTGTCGACTTGTCGGTGTCGACTTGTCAGTGTCGGTGTCGACTTGTCAGTGTCGGTGTCGACTTGTCAGTGTCGGTGTCGACTTGTCAGTGTCGGTGTCGACTTGTCAGTGTCGACTTGTCAGTGTCGACTTGTCGGTGTCGACTTGTCAGTGTCGACTTGTCGGTGTCGACTTGTCGGTGTCGACTTGTCGGTGTCGACTTGTCGGTGTCGACTTGTCGGTGTCGACGTCGACTTGTCGGTGTCGACGTCGACTTGTCGGTGTCGACGTCGACTTGTCGGTGTCGACGTCGACTTGTCAGTGTCGGTGTCGACTTGTCGGTGTCGACGTCGACTTGTCAGTGTCGGTGTCGACTTGTCGGTGTCGACTTGTCAGTGTCGGTGTCGACTTGTCGGTGTCGACTTGTCAGTGTCGGTGTCGACTTGTCAGTGTCGGTGTCGACGTGTCGGTGTCGACTTGTCAGTGTCGGTGTCGACGTGTCGGTGTCGACTTGTCAGTGTCGGTGTCGACTTGTCAGTGTCGTTGTCGACTTGTCGTTGTCGACTTGTCGGTGTCGTTGTCGACTTGTCGTTGTCGGTGTCGTTGTCGACTTGTCGGTGTCGACCTGTCGGTGTCGACGTGTCGACTTGTCGGTGTCGACTTGTCGGTGTCGGTGTCGACTTGTCGGTGTCGACTTGTCGGTGTCGACTTGTCAGTGTCGACTTGTCAGTGTCGGTGTCGACTTGTCAGTGTCGGTGTCGACTTGTCAGTGTCGGTGTCGACTTGTCAGTGTCGGTGTCGACTTGTCAGTGTCGGTGTCGACTTGTCAGTGTCGGTGTCGACTTGTCAGTGTCGGTGTCGACTTGTCAGTGTCGGTGTCGACTTGTCAGTGTCGACGTGTCGGTGTCGACTTGTCAGTGTCGGTGTCGACTTGTCAGTGTCGGTGTCGACTTGTCAGTGTCGGTGTCGACTTGTCGGTGTCGACTTGTCAGTGTCGGTGTCGACTTGTCAGTGTCGGTGTCGACTTGTCAGTGTCGGTGTCGACTTGTCGGTGTCGACTTGTCAGTGTCGGTGTCGACTTGTCGGTGTCGACTTGTCAGTGTCGGTGTCGACTTGTCGGTGTCGACTTGTCAGTGTCGGTGTCGACTTGTCGGTGTCGACTTGTCGACTTGTCAGTGTCGACTTGTCGGTGTCGACTTGTCGGTGTCGACTTGTCGGTGTCGACGTGTCGACTTGTCGGTGTCGACTTGTCGGTGTCGGTGTCGACTTGTCGGTGTCGACTTGTCGGTGTCGGTGTCGACTTGTCGGTGTCGACTTGTCGGTGTCGACTTGTCGGTGTCGGTGTCGACTTGTCGGTGTCGACTTGTCGGTGTCGACTTGTCGGTGTCGGTGTCGACTTGTCGGTGTCGACTTGTCGGTGTCGACTTGTCGGTGTCGACTTGTCGGTTTCGACTTGTCGGTGTCGACTTGTCGACTTGTCGGTGTCGACTTGTCGACTTGTCGGTGTCGACTTGTCAGTGTCGGTGTCGACTTGTCAGTGTCGGTGTCGACTTGTCAGTGTCGGTGTCGACTTGTCAGTGTCGGTGTCGACTTGTCAGTGTCGGTGTCGACTTGTCGGTGTCGACTTGTCGGTGTCGACGTGTCGACTTGTCGGTGTCGACTTGTCAGTGTCGGTGTCGACTTGTCAGTGTCGGTGTCGACTTGTCAGTGTCGGTGTCGACTTGTCGGTGTCGACTTGTCGGTGTCGACTTGTCAGTGTCGGTGTCGACTTGTCAGTGTCGGTGTCGACTTGTCGTTGTCGACTTGTCGTTGTCGACTTGTCGTTGTCGACTTGTCAGTGTCGGTGTCGACTTGTCGGTGTCGACTTGTCGTTGTCGACTTGTCAGTGTCGGTGTCGACTTGTCGGTGTCGACTTGTCAGTGTCGGTGTCGACTTGTCGACTTGTCGACGTCGACTTGTCAGTGTCGGTGTCGACTTGTCGGTGTCGACTTGTCGGTGTCGACTTGTCGGTGTCGACTTGTCGACTTGTCGGTGTCGACTTGTCGGTGTCGACTTGTCGGTGTCGACTTGTCGTTGTCGACTTGTCGGTGTCGACTTGTCGACTTGTCGGTGTCGACTTGTCGTTGTCGACTTGTCGGTGTCGACTTGTCGGTGTCGACTTGTCAGTGTCGACTTGTCGACGTCGACTTGTCAGTGTCGGTGTCGACTTGTCGGTGTCGACTTGTCGGTGTCGGTGTCGACTTGTCGGTGTCGACTTGTCGGTGTCGACTTGTCGACTTGTCGGTGTCGACTTGTCGGTGTCGACTTGTCGACTTGTCGGTGTCGACTTGTCGGTGTCGACTTGTCGGTGTCGACTTGTCGGTGTCGACTTGTCGGTGTCGACTTGTCGGTGTCGACTTGTCGGTGTCGACTTGTCGACGTCGACTTGTCAGTGTCGGTGTCGACTTGTCGTCGGTGTCGACTTGTCGTCGGTGTCGACTTGTCGTCGGTGTCGACTTGTCGTCGGTGTCGACTTGTCGTCGGTGTCGACTTGTCGTCGGTGTCGACTTGTCGTCGGTGTCGACTTGTCGTCGGTGTCGACTTGTCGTCGGTGTCGACTTGTCGTCGGTGTCGACTTGTCGTCGGTGTCGACTTGTCGTCGGTGTCGACTTGTCAGTGTCGGTGTCGACTTGTCGGTGTCGACTTGTCAGTGTCGGTGTCGACTTGTCGGTGTCGACTTGTCAGTGTCGGTGTCGACTTGTCAGTGTCGGTGTCGACTTGTCGGTGTCGACTTGTCAGTGTCGGTGTCGACTTGTCGGTGTCGACTTGTCGGTGTCGACTTGTCGGTGTCGACTTGTCAGTGTCGGTGTCGACTTGTCGGTGTCGACTTGTCGGTGTCGACTTGTCGGTGTCGTCTTGTCAGTGTCGGTGTCGACTTGTCGGTGTCGTCTTGTCGGTGTCGTCTTGTCGGTGTCGACTTGTCGGTGTCGACTTGTCGGTGTCGACTTGTCAGTGTCGGTGTCGACTTGTCAGTGTCGGTGTCGACTTGTCAGTGTCGGTGTCGACTTGTCAGTGTCGGTGTCGACTTGTCAGTGTCGGTGTCGACTTGTCAGTGTCGGTGTCGACTTGTCGGTGTCGGTGTCGACTTGTCGGTGTCGACTTGTCGGTGTCGACTTGTCAGTGTCGGTGTCGACTTGTCGGTGTCGACTTGTCAGTGTCGGTGTCGACTTGTCGGTGTCGAATTGTCGGTGTCGAATTGTCGGTGTCGAATTGTCGGTGTCGACTTGTCGTTGTCGGTGTCGTTGTCGACTTGTCGTTGTCGGTGTCGTTGTCGACTTGTCGGTGTCGACTTGTCAGTGTCGGTGTCGACTTGTCGGTGTCGACTTGTCGGTGTCGACTTGTCAGTGTCGGTGTCGACTTGTCGGTGTCGTTGTCGACTTGTCGTTGTCGGTGTCGTTGTCGACTTGTCGGTGTCGGTGTCGACTTGTCAGTGTCGGTGTCGACTTGTCGGTGTCGACTTGTCTGTGTCGGTGTCGACTTGTCTGTGTCGGTGTCGACTTGTCAGTGTCGACTTGTCGGTGTCGACGTGTCGGTGTCGACTTGTCTGTGTCGGTGTCGACTTGTCAGTGTCGACTTGTCTGTGTCGGTGTCGACTTGTCAGTGTCGACTTGTCTGTGTCGGTGTCGACTTGTCAGTGTCGACTTGTCTGTGTCGGTGTCGACTTGTCGGTGTCGACTTGTCGGTGTCGACTTGTCGGTGTCGGTGTCGACTTGTCGGTGTCGACTTGTCGGTGTCGGTGTCGACTTGTCGGTGTCGACTTGTCGGTGTCGACTTGTCGGTGTCGGTGTCGACTTGTCGGTGTCGACTTGTCGGTGTCGACTTGTCGGTGTCGACGTGTCGGTGTCGACTTGTCGACGTCGACTTGTCAGTCGACACCGACACTGACAAGTCGACACCGACAAGTCGACACCGTGTCGACTTGTCGGTGTCGACTTGTCAGTGTCGGTGTCGACTTGTCGGTGTCGACTTGTCGGTGTCGACTTGTCGGTGTCGACTTGTCGGTGTCGACTTGTCGTTGTCGGTGTCGACTTGTCGGTGTCGACTTGTCGGTGTCGGTGTCGACTTGTCGGTGTCGACTTGTCGGTGTCGGTGTCGACTTGTCGGTGTCGACTTGTCGGTGTCGACGTGTCGGTGTCGGTGTCGACTTGTCGGTGTCGACGTGTCGGTGTCGACGTGTCGGTGTCGACGTGTCGGTGTCGACTTGTCGGTGTCGACGTGTCGGTGTCGGTGTCGACTTGTCGGTGTCGACTTGTCGGTGTCGACGTGTCGACTTGTCGGTGTCGACGTGTCGGTGTCGACTTGTCGGTGTCGACGTGTCGGTGTCGGTGTCGACTTGTCGGTGTCGACTTGTCGGTGTCGACTTGTCGGTGTCGACTTGTCGGTGTCTACTTGTCAGTGTCGGTGTCGACTTGTCGGTGTCGACTTGTCAGTGTCGGTGTCGACTTGTCGGTGTCGACTTGTCAGTGTCGGTGTCGACTTGTCGGTGTCGAGGTGTCGACAAGTCGACACCGACAAGTCGACACTGACACCTCGACACCGACAAGTCGACACCGACACTGACAAGTCGACACCGACAAGTCGACACCGACACTGACAAGTCGACACCGACAAGTCGACACCGACACCGACAAGTCGACACCGACAAGTCGACACCGACACCGACACGTCGACACCGACACCGACACGTCGACACCGACAAGTCGACACCGACACCGACACGTCGACACCGACAAGTCGACACCGACAAGTCGACACCGACACCGACAAGTCGACACCGACACCGACAAGTCGACACCGACAAGTCGACACGTCGACACCGACAAGTCGACACGTCGACACCGACAAGTCGACACCGACAAGTCGACACCGACAAGTCGACACTGACAAGTCGACACCGACACCGACAAGTCGACACCGACAAGTCGACACCGACAAGTCGACACCGACAAGTCGACACCGACAAGTCGACACCGACACTGACAAGTCGACACCGACAAGTCGACACCGACACCGACAAGTCGACACCGACAAACCGACACCGACAAGTCGACACCGACAAGTCGACACCGACAAGTCGACACCGACAAGTCGACACCGACAAGTCGACACCGACAAGTCGACACCGACAAGTCGACACCGACAAGTCGACACCGACACCGACAAGTCGACACCGACAAACCGACACCGACAAGTCGACACCGACAAGTCGACACCGACAAGTCGACACCGACAAGTCGACACCGACAAGTCGACACCGACAAGTCGACACCGACAAGTCGACACCGACAAGTCGACACCGACAAGCGACACCGACAAGTCGACACCGACACTGACAAGTCGACACCGACAAACCGACAAGTCGACACTGACAAGTCGACACCGACAAGTCGACACCGACACTGACAAGTCGACACCGACAAGTCGACACCGACACGTCGACACCGACAAGTCGACACCGACAAACCGACACCGACAAGTCGACACCGACACTGACAAGTCGACACCGACAAGTCGACACCGGTGTCGACTTGTCAGTGTCGGTGTCGACTTGTCGGTGTCGACGTGTCGGTGTCGGTTTCGACTTGTCGGTGTCGACTTGTCGGTGTCGACGTGTCGGTGTCGACGTGTCGGTGTCGACGTGTCGGTGTCGACGTGTCGGTGTCGACTTGTCGGTGTCGACTTGTCGGTGTCGTTGTCGACTTGTCGGTGTCGGTGTCGACTTGTCGGTGTCGACTTGTCGGTGTCGTTGTCGACTTGTCGTTGTCGACTTGTCGGTGTCGTGTCGACTTGTCGTTGATTCTGACTTGTCGTTGTCGACTTGTCGGTGTCGGTGTCGACTTGTCGGTGGACTTGTCGTGTCGACTTGTCGGTGTCGACTTGTCGGTGTCGGTGTCGACTTGTCGGTGTCGACGTGTCGACTTGTCGGTGTCGACGTGTCGACTTGTCGGTGTCGACGTGTCGACTTGTCGGTGTCGACTTGTCGGTGTCGACTTGTCGGTGTCGACTTGTCGACGTCGACTTGTCGGTGTCGGTGTCGACTTGTCGGTGTCGGTGTCGACGTGTCGGTGTCGACGTGTCGGTGTCGACTTGTCGGTGTCGACGTGTCGACGTCGACTTGTCGGTGTCGGTGTCGACTTGTCGGTGTCGACTTGTCGGTGTCGACGTGTCGGTGTCGACTTGTCAGTGTCGGTGTCGACTTGTCGGTGTCGACGTGTCGGTGTCGACTTGTCAGTGTCGGTGTCGACTTGTCGGTGTCGACTTGTCGGTGTGGACCTGTCAGTGTCGGTGTCGACTTGTCGGTGTCGACTTGTCGGTGTCGGTGTCGACTTGTCGGTGTCGACTTGTCGGTGTCGGTGTCGACTTGTCGGTGTCGACTTGTCGGTGTCGACTTGTCGGTGTCGACTTGTCGGTGTCGGTGTCGACTTGTCGGTGTCGACTTGTCGGTGTCGACGTGTCGACTTGTCGGTGTCGACTTGTCGGTGTCGACTTGTCAGTGTCGACTTGTCAGTGTCGGTGTCGACTTGTCGGTGTCGACTTGTCGGTGTCGACTTGTCGTTGTCGTTGTCGACTTGTCGTTGTCGACTTGTCGTTGTCGACTTGTCGGTGTCGACTTGTCGGTGTCGACTTGTCGTGTCGACTTGTCGGTGTCGACTTGTCAGTGTCGGTGTCGACTTGTCAGTGTCGGTGTCGACTTGTCGGTGTCGACGTGTCGACCTGTCGGTGTCGGTGTCGACTTGTCGGTGTCGACGTGTCGGTGTCGACGTGTCGACTTGTCGGTGTCGACTTGTCGTTGTCGACTTGTCGTTGTCGACTTGTCGGTGTCGACTTGTCGGTGTCGACTTGTCGGTGTCGACTTGTCGGTGTCGACTTGTCGGTGTCGGTGTCGACTTGTCGGTGTCGACTTGTCGGTGTCGACTTGTCGGTGTCGACTTGTCGGTGTCGACTTGTCGGTGTCGACGTGTCGGTGTCGACTTGTCGGTGTCGACTTGTCGGTGTCGACTTGTCGGTGTCGACTTGTCGGTGTCGACTTGTCGGTGTCGACTTGTCAGTGTCTGTGTCGACTTGTCTGTGTCGACTTGTCGGTGTCGACTTGTCGGTGTCGGTGTCGACTTGTCGGTGTCGACTTGTCGGTGTCGACTTGTCGGTGTCGACTTGTCGGTGTCGATGTCGACTTGTCGGTGTCGACGTGTCGACTTGTCGGTGTCGACTTGTCGTGTCGGTGTCGACTTGTCGGTGTCGACTTGTCGACGTCGACTTGTCAGTGTCAGTGTCGACTTGTCGGTGTCGACTTGTCAGTCGACACCGACAAGTCGACACCGACAAGTCGACACCGACAAGTCGACACCGACAAGTCGACACCGACAAGTCGACACCGACAAGTCGACACGGTGTCGACTTGTCGGTGTCGACTTGTCAGTGTCGGTGTCGACTTGTCGGTGTCGACTTGTCGGTGTCGACGTGTCGACTTGTCGGTGTCGACTTGTCGGTGTCGACTTGTCGGTGTCGACTTGTCGGTGTCGACTTGTCGACGTCGACTTGTCAGTCGACACCGACACTGACAAGTCGACATCGACACCGACAAGTCGACACCGACAAGTCGACGTCGACTTGTCAGTGTCGGTGTCGACTTGTCGGTGTCGACTTGTCAGTGTCGGTGTCGACTTGTCGACGTCGACTTGTCGGTGTCGGTGTCGACTTGTCGGTGTCGACTTGTCGGTGTCGACTTGTCGGTGTCGACGTCGACTTGTCGGTGTCGACTTGTCGACGTCGACTTGTCGGTGTCGGTGTCGACTTGTCGGTGTCGACTTGTCGGTGTCGACGTGTCGGTGTCGACTTGTCGGTGTCGACTTGTCAGTCGACACCGACACGTCGACACCGACAAGTCGACACCGACAAGTCGACACCGACAAGTCGACACGGTGTCGACTTGTCGGTGTCGACTTGTCAGTGTCGGTGTCGACTTGTCGGTGTCGACTTGTCGGTGTCGACTTGTCGGTGTCGGTGTCGACTTGTCGACTTGTCGGTGTCGGTGTCGACTTGTCGGTGTCGACTTGTCGGTGTCGACTTGTCGGTGTCGGTGTCGACTTGTCGGTGTCGACTTGTCGGTGTCGACTTGTCGGTGTCGACTTGTCGGTGTCGACTTGTCGGTGTCGACGTGTCGGTGTCGACTTGTCGGTGTCGACTTGTCGGTGTCGACTTGTCGGTGTCGACGTGTCGGTGTCGACTTGTCGGTGTCGACTTGTCGGTGTCGACTTGTCGGTGTCGACTTGTCGGTGTCGACTTGTCGGTGTCGACTTGTCGGTGTCGACTTGTCGGTGTCGACTTGTCGGTGTCGACTTGTCGACGTCGGTGTCGGTGTCGACGTGTCGGTGTCGACGTGTCGGTGTCGACTTGTCGGTGTCGACTTGTCAGTGTCGGTGTCGACTTGTCGGTGTCGACTTGTCGGTGTCGACTTGTCGGTGTCGACTTGTCGGTGTCGACTTGTCAGTGTCGGTGTCGACTTGTCGGTGTCGACTTGTCGGTGTCGACTTGTCGACTTGTCGGTGTCGACTTGTCGGTGTCTGTCGACTTGTCAGTGTCGGTGTCGACTTGTCGGTGTCGACTTGTCGGTGTCGACTTGTCGGTGTCGACTTGTCGGTGTCGACGTGTCGGTGTCGACGTGTCGGTGTCGACGTGTCGGTGTCGACGTGTCGGTGTCGACTTGTCGGTGTCGACGTGTCGGTGTCGACTTGTCGGTGTCGACTTGTCGGTGTCGACTTGTCGGTGTCGACTTGTCGGTGTCGACGTGTCGGTGTCGACTTGTCGGTGTCGACTTGTCAGTGTCGACTTGTCGGTGTCGACTTGTCAGTGTCGGTGTCGACTTGTCGGTGTCGACTTGTCGGTGTCGACTTGTCGGTGTCGGTGTCGACTTGTCGGTGTCGACGTGTCGACTTGTCGGTGTCGACGTGTCGACTTGTCGACTTGTCGGTGTCGACTTGTCGACGTCGACTTGTCAGTGTCAGTGTCGGTGTCGACTTGTCGGTGTCGACTTGTCGACGTCGACTTGTCAGTCGACACCGACAAGTCGACACCGACAAGTCGACACCGACAAGTCGACACGGTGTCGACTTGTCGGTGTCGACTTGTCGGTGTCGACTTGTCGGTGTCGACTTGTCGGTGTCGCGGTGTCGACTTGTCGGTGTCGACTTGTCGTTGTCGACTTGTCGTTGTCGACTTGTCGGTGTCGACTTGTCGGTGTCGACTTGTCAGTGTCGGTGTCGGACTTGTCGGTGTCGACTTGTCGGTGTCGGTGTCGACTTGTCGGTGTCGACTTGTCGGTGTCGACGTGTCGGTGTCGACGTGTCGGTGTCGACGTCGACTTGTCAGTCGACACCGACACTGACAAGTCGACACCGACAAGTCGACACGGTGTCGACTTGTCGGTGTCGACTTGTCAGTGTCGACTTGTCAGTGTCGGTGTCGGTGTCGACTTGTCGGTGTCGGTGTCGACGTGTCGGTGTCGGTGTCGACGTGTCGGTGTCGACGTGTCGACTTGTCGGTGTCGACTTGTCGGTGTCGACTTGTCGGTGTCGAGGTGTCGGTGTCGACTTGTCGGTGTCGACTTGTCAGTGTCGGTGTCGACTTGTCGGTGTCGACTTGTCAGTGTCGGTGTCGACTTGTCGGTGTCGACTTGTCAGTGTCGGTGTCGACTTGTCGGTGTTGACTTGTCAGTGTCGGTGTCGACTTGTCAGTGTCGGTGTCGACGTGTCGACTTGTCGGTGTCGACTTGTCAGTGTCGGTGTCGACTTGTCAGTGTCGGTGTCGGCTTGTCGGTGTCGGCTTGTCGGTGTCGGCTTGTCGGTGTCGGCTTGTCGGTGTCGGCTTGTCGGTGTCGGCTTGTCGGTGTCGACTTGTCGGTGTCGACTTGTCGGTGTCGACGTGTCGGTGTCGACGTGTCGGTGTCGACGTGTCGGTGTCGACGTGTCGGTGTCGACGTGTCGTGTCGACTTGTCGACTTGTCGGTGTCGACTTGTCGGTGTCGACTTGTCGACTTGTCGGTGTCGACGTGTCGACTTGTCGGTGTCGACTTGTCGGTGTCGACTTGTCAGTGTCGGTGTCGACTTGTCGGTGTCGACTTGTCGGTGTCGACTTGTCGGTGTCGACTTGTCGGTGTCGACTTGTCGGTGTCGACTTGTCGGTGTCGGTGTCGACTTGTCGGTGTCGACTTGTCGGTGTCGACTTGTCGGTGTCGACTTGTCGGTGTCGACTTGTCGACGTCGACTTGTCGGTGTCGACTTGTCGGTGTCGACTTGTCGGTGTCGACTTGTCGGTGTCGACTTGTCGGTGTCGGTGTCGACTTGTCGGCGTCGACTTGTCGGCGTCGACTTGTCGGTGTCGACTTGTCGGTGTCGACTTGTCGGTGTCGACTTGTCGGTGTCGGTGTCGACGTGTCGGTGTCGACTTGTCGGTGTCGACGTGTCGGTGTCGACTTTGTCAGTGTCGGTGTCGACTTGTCGGTGTCGACTTGTCAGTGTCGGTGTCGACTTGTCGGTGTCGACTTGTCGGTGTCGACTTGTCGGTGTCGGTGTCGACTTGTCGGTGTCGACTTGTCGGTGTCGACTTGTCAGTGTCGGTGTCGACTTGTCGGTGTCGACGTGTGTTGGTGTCGACGTGTCGGTGTCGACTTGTCGGTGTCGACTTGTCGGTGTCGGTGTCGGTGTCGACTTGTCGGTGTCGGTGTCGACTTGTCGGTGTCGGTGTCGACTTGTCGGTGTCGACTTGTCAGTGTCGGTGTCGACTTGTCGGTGTCGTCTTGTCGGTGTCGTCTTGTCGGTGTCGTCTTGTCAGTGTCGGTGTCGACTTGTCGGTGTCGACTTGTCGGTGTCGGTGTCGACTTGTCGGTGTCGACTTGTCGGTGTCGGTGTCGACTTGTCGGTGTCGACTTGTCGGCGTCGACTTGTCGGTGTCGACTTGTCGGTGTCGAGGTGTCGACTTGTCGTTGTCGACTTGTCGTGTCGACTTGTCGGTGTCGACTTGTCGTTGTCGACTTGTCGGTGTCGACTTGTCGTTGTCGACTTGTCGGTGTCGACTTGTCAGTGTCGACTTGTCAGTGTCGGTGTCGACTTGTCAGTGTCGGTGTCGACTTGTCGGTGTCGACTTGTCGGTGTCGACTTGTCGGTGTCGACTTGTCGGTGTCCGTGTGTCGACTTGTCGGTGTCGACTTGTCGGTGTCGACTTGTCGGTGTCGACTTGTCGGTGTCGACTTGTCGGTGTCGGTGTCGACTTGTCAGTGTCGGTGTCGACTTGTCAGTGTCGGTGTCGACGTTGTCGGTGTCGACGTGTCGGTGTCGACTTGTCGGTGTCGACTTGTCGTTGTCGACTTGTCGGTGTCGACTTGTCGTTGTCGACTTGTCGGTGTCGACTTGTCGACTTGTCGGTGTCGACTTGTCGGTGTCGGTGTCGGTGTCGACTTGTCGGTGTCGACTTGTCGTTGTCGACTTGTCGGTGTCGACTTGTCGGTGTCGACTTGTCGGTGTCGACTTGTCGGTGTCGACTTGTCGGTGTCGGTGTCGACTTGTCGGTGTCGACTTGTCGGTGTCGACTTGTCGGTGTCGACTTGTCGGTGTCGGTGTCGACTTGTCGGTGTCGACTTGTCAGTGTCGGTGTCGACTTGTCGGTGTCGACGTGTCGGTGTCGACTTGTCGGTGTCGGTGTCGACTTGTCGGTGTCGACTTGTCGGTGTCGACTTGTCAGTGTCGTTGTCGACTTGTCGTTGTCGACTTGTCGTTGTCGACTTGTCGGTATCGACGTGTCGGTGTCGACTTGTCGGTGTCGACTTGTCGGTGTCGACTTGTCGCTGTCGACTTGTCGGTGTCGACTTGTCAGTGTCGTTGTCGACTTGTCGGTGTCGACTTGTCGGTGTCGACTTGTCGGTGTCGACGTGTCGGTGTCGACGTGTCGGTGTCGACTTGTCGGTGTCGACTTGTCGGTGTCGACTTGTCGGTGTCGACTTGTCGGTGTCGACTTGTCGGTGTCGACTTGTCGGTGTCGACTTGTCGTTGTCGGTGTCGGTGTCGACTTGTCGGTGTCGACTTGTCGGTGTCGACTTGTCGGTGTCGACTTGTCAGTGTCGGTGTCGACTTGTCGTTGTCGACTTGTCGGTGTCGACTTGTCGGTGTCGACTTGTCGGTGTCGACTTGTCGGTGTCGACTTGTCGGTGTCGACTTGTCGGTGTCGGTGTCGACTTGTCGGTGTCGGTGTCGACTTGTCGGTGTCGACTTGTCGGTGTCGACTTGTCAGTGTCGTTGTCGACTTGTCGTTGTCGACTTGTCGTTGTCGACTTGTCGTTGTCGACTTGTCGGTGTCGACTTGTCGGTGTCGACTTGTCGGTGTCGACGTGTCGGTGTCGACTTGTCGGTGTCGACTTGTCGGTGTCGACGTGTCGGTGTCGACGTGTCGGTGTCGACGTGTCGGTGTCGACGTGTCGGTGTCGACTTGTCGGTGTCGACTTGTCGGTGTCGACTTGTCGGTGTCGACTTGTCGGTGTCGACTTGTCGGTGTCGACTTGTCGGTGTCGACTTGTCGGTGTCGACTTGTCGGTGTCGACTTGTCGGTGTCGACTTGTCGGTGTCGACTTGTCGGTGTCGGTGTCGACTTGTCGGTGTCGACGTGTCGGTGTCCACTTGTCAGTGTCGGTGTCGACTTGTCGGTGTCGACTTGTCGGTGTCGACTTGTCGTTGTCGACTTGTCGTTGTCGACTTGTCGTTGTCGACTTGTCGGTGTCGACTTGTCGGTGTCGACTTGTCGGTGTCGGTGTCGACTTGTCGGTGTCGACGTGTCGGTGTCCACTTGTCAGTGTCGGTGTCGACTTGTCGGTGTCGACTTGTCGGTGTGGACTTGTCAGTGTCTGTGTCGACTTGTCGGTGTCGACTTGTCGGTGTCGACTTGTCGGTGTCGACTTGTCGGTGTCGACTTGTCGGTGTCGACTTGTCGGTGTCGACTTGTCGGTGTCGATGTCGACGTGTCGACTTGTCGGTGTCGACTTGTCGGTGTCGGTGTCGACTTGTCGACTTGTCGGTGTCGACTTGTCGACGTCGACTTGTCAGTGTCAGTGTCGACTTGTCGGTGTCGACTTGTCGGTGTCGACTTGTCAGTCGACACCGACACCGACAAGTCGACACCGACAAGTCGACACCGACAAGTCGACACCGACAAGTCGACACCGACAAGTCGACACCGACAAGTCGACACGGTGTCGACTTGTCGGTGTCGACTTGTCAGTGTCGGTGTCGACTTGTCGGTGTCGACTTGTCGGTGTCGACTTGTCAGTGTCGGTGTCGACTTGTCGGTGTCGACTTGTCGGTGTCGACGTGTCGACTTGTCGGCGTCGACTTGTCGGTGTCGGTGTCGACTTGTCGACTTGTCGGTGTCGACTTGTCGGTGTCGACTTGTCGACGTCGACTTGTCAGTCGACACCGACACTGACAAGTCGACATCGACACCGACAAGTCGACACCGACAAGTCGACACCGACAAGTCGACACGGTGTCGACTTGTCGGTGTCGACTTGTCAGTGTCGGTGTCGACTTGTCGGTGTCGACTTGTCGGTGTCGACTTGTCGGTGTCGACTTGTCGGTGTCGACTTGTCAGTGTCGGTGTCGACTTGTCGACGTCGACTTGTCGGTGTCGACTTGTCGACGTCGACTTGTCGGTGTCGGTGTCGACTTGTCGGTGTCGACTTGTCGGTGTCGACTTGTCGGTGTCGACTTGTCGACGTCGACTTGTCGGTGTCGACTTGTCGACGTCGGTGTCGACTTGTCGGTGTCGACTTGTCGGTGTCGACGTGTCGTTGTCGACTTGTCGGTGTCGACTTGTCAGTCGACACCGACAAGTCGACACCGACAAGTCGACACCGACAAGTCGACACCGACAAGTCGACACGGTGTCGACTTGTCGGTGTCGACTTGTCAGTGTCGGTGTCGACTTGTCGGTGTCGACTTGTCGGTGTCGACTTGTCGGTGTCGGTGTCGACTTGTCGGTGTCGGTGTCGACGTGTCGGTGTCGACTTGTCGGTGTCGACTTGTCGGTGTCGGTGTCGACTTGTCGACTTGTTCGGTGTCGGTGTCGACTTGTCGGTGTCGACTTGTCGGTGTCGACTTGTCGGTGTCGGTGTCGACTTGTCGGTGTCGACTTGTCGGTGTCGACTTGTCGGTGTCGACTTGTCGGTGTCGGTGTCGACTTGTCGGTGTCGACGTGTCGGTGTCGACGTGTCGGTGTCGACGTGTCGGTGTCGACGTGTCGGTGTCGACTTGTCGGTGTCAGTGTCGGTGTCGACTTGTCGGTGTCGACTTGTCGGTGTCGACTTGTCGGTGTCGACGTCGGTGTCGACTTGTCGGGTGTCGACTTGTCGGTGTCGACTTGTCGGTGTCGACTTGTCGGTGTCGACTTGTCGGTGTCGACTTGTCGACGTCGGTGTCGACTTGTCGACGTCGGTGTCGGTGTCGACTTGTCAGTGTCGGTGTCGACTTGTCGGTGTCGACTTGTCGGTGTCGACTTGTCGGTGTCGACTTGTCGGTGTCGACTTGTCGGTGTCGACTTGTCGACTTGTCGGTGTCGACTTGTCGGTGTCGGTGTCGACTTGTCAGTGTCGACTTGTCGACGTCGGTGTCGACTTGTCGACGTCGGTGTCGGTGTCGACTTGTCAGTGTCGGTGTCGACTTGTCGGTGTCGACTTGTCGGTGTCGACTTGTCGGTGTCGACTTGTCGGTGTCGACTTGTCGGTGTCGACGTGTCGGTGTCGACGTGTCGGTGTCGACTTGTCGGTGTCGACTTGTCGGTGTCGGTGTCGACTTGTCGGTGTCGACTTGTCGGTGTCGGTGTCGACTTGTCGGTGTCGACTTGTCGGTGTCGACTTGTCGGTGTCGACTTGTCGGTGTCGGTGTCGACTTGTCGGTGTCGGTGTCGACTTGTCGGTGTCGACTTGTCGGTGTCGACTTGTCGGTGTCGACTTGTCGGTGTCGACTTGTCGGTGTCGGTTTGTCGGTGTCGGTGTCGACTTGTCGGTGTCGACTTGTCGGTGTCGACTTGTCGGTGTCGACGTGTCGGTGTCGACGTGTCGGTGTCGACGTGTCGACGTCGACTTGTCAGTCGACACCGACACTGACAAGTCGACACCGACAAGTCGACACGGTGTCGACTTGTCGGTGTCGACTTGTCAGTGTCGGTGTCGACTTGTCGGTGTCGACTTGTCGACGTCGACTTGTCAGTGTCGGTGTCGACTTGTCGACGTCGACTTGTCAGTCGACACCGACACTGACAAGTCGACACCGACAAGTCGACACCGACAAGTCGACACGGTGTCGACTTGTCGGTGTCGACTTGTCAGTGTCGGTGTCGACTTGTCGGTGTCGACTTGTCGGTGTCGGTGTCGACTTGTCGGTGTCGACTTGTCGTTGTCGACGTGTCGGTGTCGACGTGTCGGTGTCGACGTGTCGGTGTCGACGTGTCGGTGTCGACGTGTCGGTGTCGACGTGTCGACGTCGACTTGTCAGTCGACACCGACACTGACAAGTCGACACCGACAAGTCGACACGGTGTCGACTTGTCGGTGTCGACTTGTCAGTGTCGGTGTCGACTTGTCGGTGTCGACTTGTCGGTGTCGACGTGTCGGTGTCGACTTGTCGGTGTCGACTTGTCGGTGTCGACTTGTCGTGTCGACTTGTCGGTGTCGACTTGTCGGTGTCGACTTGTCGTGTCGACTTGTCGGTGTCGACTTGTCGTGTCGACTTGTCGGTGTCGACTTGTCGGTGTCGACTTGTCGGTGTCGGTGTCGACTTGTCAGTGTCGACTTGTCGGTGTCGGCTTGTCGGTGTCGACTTGTCGGTGTCGACTTGTCGGTGTCGACTTGTCAGTGTCGACTTGTCGGTGTCGGTGTCGACTTAGTCGGTGTCGGTGTCGACTTGTCGGTGTCGACTTGTCGGTGTCGACTTGTCGGTGTCGACTTGTCGGTGTCGACTTGTCGGTGTCGGTGTCGACTTGTCAGTGTCGACTTGTCGGTGTCGGCTTGTCGGTGTCGACTTGTCGGTGTCGACTTGTCGGTGTCGACTTGTCAGTGTCGGTGTCGACTTGTCGGTGTCGACTTGTCGACGTCGACTTGTCAGTGTCGGTGTCGACTTGTCGACGTCGACTTGTCAGTCGACACCGACACTGACAAGTCGACACCGACAAGTCGACACGGTGTCGACTTGTCGGTGTCGACTTGTCAGTGTCGGTGTCGACTTGTCGGTGTCGACTTGTCGGTGTCGGTGTCGACTTGTCGGTGTCGACTTGTCGTTGTCGACTTGTCGTTGTCGACGTGTCGGTGTCGACGTGTCGGTGTCGACGTGTCGGTGTCGACGTGTCGGTGTCGACGTGTCGGTGTCGACGTGTCGACGTCGACTTGTCAGTCGACACCGACACTGACAAGTCGACACCGACAAGTCGACACGGTGTCGACTTGTCGGTGTCGACTTGTCAGTGTCGGTGTCGACTTGTCGGTGTCGACTTGTCGGTGTCGACGTGTCGGTGTCGACTTGTCGGTGTCGACTTGTCGGTGTCGACTTGTCGTGTCGACTTGTCGGTGTCGACTTGTCGGTGTCGACTTGTCGTGTCGACTTGTCGGTGTCGACTTGTCGTGTCGACTTGTCGGTGTCGACTTGTCGGTGTCGACTTGTCGGTGTCGGTGTCGACTTGTCAGTGTCGACTTGTCGGTGTCGGCTTGTCGGTGTCGACTTGTCGGTGTCGACTTGTCGGTGTCGACTTGTCGGTGTCGGTGTCGACTTGTCAGTGTCGACTTGTCAGTGTCGGTGTCGACTTGTCGGTGTCGGTGTCGACTTGGTGTCGGTGTCGACGTGTCGGTGTCGACTTGTCGGTGTCGACTTGTCGGTGTCGACTTGTCGGTGTCGAGGTGTCGGTGTCGAGGTGTCGGTGTCGACTTGTCGGTGTCGACTTGTCAGTGTCGGTGTCGACTTGTCGGTGTCGACTTGTCAGTGTCGGTGTCGACTTGTCGGTGTCAACTTGTCAGTGTCGGTGTCGACTTGTCGGTGTCGACTTGTCAGTGTCGGTGTTGACTTGTCGGTGTCGACTTGTCAGTGTCGGTGTCGACGTGTCGACTTGTCGGTGTCGACTTGTCAGTGTCGACGTGTCGGTGTCGACGTGTCGGTGTCGACGTGTCGGTGTCGACTTGTCGACTTGTCGGTGTCGACTTGTCGGTGTCGACTTGTCGACTTGTCGGTGTCGACGTGTCGACTTGTCGGTGTCGACTTGTCGGTGTCGACTTGTCAGTGTCGGTGTCGACTTGTCGGTGTCGACTTGTCGGTGTCGACTTGTCGGTGTCGACTTGTCGGTGTCGGTGTCGACGTGTCGGTGTCGACGTGTCGGTGTCGACTTGTCGACTTGTCGGTGTCGACTTGTCGACTTGTCGGTGTCGACTTGTCGACTTGTCGGTGTCGACTTGTCGGTGTCGACTTGTCGGTGTCGACGTGTCGGTGTCGACTTGTCAGTGTCGGTGTCGACTTGTCGGTGTCGACTTGTCGGTGTCGACTTGTCGGTGTCGGTGTCGACTTGTCGGTGTCGACTTGTCGGTGTCGAATTGTCGGTGTCGACTTGTCGGTGTCGACTTGTCGGTGTCGGTGTCGACTTGTCGGTGTCGACTTGTCGGTGTCGACGTGTCGGTGTCGACTTGTCGGTGTCGACTTGTCGGTGTCGGTGTCGACTTGTCGGTGTCGACTTGTCGGTGTCGACTTGTCAGTGTCGGTGTCGACTTGTCGGTGTCGACTTGTCGGTGTCGACTTGTCGGTGTCGGTGTCGACTTGTCGGTGTCGGTGTCGACTTGTCGGCGTCGACTTGTCGGCGTCGACTTGTCGGCGTCGACTTGTCGGTGTCGGTGTCGACGTGTCGGTGTCGACTTGTCGGTGTCGACGTGTCGGTGTCGACTTGTCAGTGTCGGTGTCGACTTGTCGGTGTCGACTTGTCAGTGTCGGTGTCGACTTGTCGGTGTCGACTTGTCGGTGTCGGTGTCGACTTGTCGGTGTCGACGTGTCGGTGTCGACTTGTCGGTGTCGGTGTCGACTTGTCGGTGTCGGTGTCGGTGTCGACTTGTCGGTGTCGGTGTCGACTTGTCGGTGTCGGTGTCGACTTGTCGGTGTCGGTGTCGACTTGTCGGTGTCGGTGTCGACTTGTCGGTGTCGACTTGTCGGTGTCGACTTGTCGGTGTCGTCTTGTCGGTGTCGACTTGTCGGTGTCGACTTGTCGGTGTCGGTGTCGACTTGTCGGTGTCGGTGTCGACTTGTCGGTGTCGACTTGTCGGTGTCGACTTGTCGGCGTCGACTTGTCGGCGTCGACTTGTCGGTGTCGACTTGCCGGTGTCGACTTGTCGGTGTCGACTTGTCGGTGTCGACGTGTCGGTGTCGACTTGTCGGTGTCGACGTGTCGGTGTCGACTTGTCGGTGTCGACGTGTCGGTGTCGACTTGTCGGTGTCGACGTGTCGGTGTCGACTTGTCGGTGTCGACGTGTCGGTGTCGACTTGTCAGTGTCGGTGTCGACTTGTCGATGTCGACTTGTCGGTGTCGACTTGTCGGTGTCGACTTGTCAGTGTCGGTGTCGACGTGTCGGTGTCGAGGTGTCGACTTGTCGTTGTCGACTTGTCGTTGTCGACGTGTCGGTGTCGACTTGTCGGTGTCGGTGTCGACTTGTCGGTGTCGACTTGTCGTTGTCGGTGTCGACTTGTCGGTGTCGACGTGTCGGTGTCGACTTGTCGGTGTCGACGTGTCGGTGTCGACTTGTCGGTGTCGACGTGTCGGTGTCGACTTGTCAGTGTCGGTGTCGACTTGTCGGTGTCGACTTGTCAGTGTCGGTGTCGACTTGTCGGTGTCGACTTGTCGGTGTCGACTTGTCAGTGTCGGTGTCGACGTGTCGGTGTCGAGTGTCGACTTGTCGTTGTCGACTTGTCGGTGTCGACTTGTCGGTGTCGACGTGTCGGTGTCGACTTGTCGGTGTCGACGTGTCGGTGTCGACTTGTCGGTGTCGACGTGTCGGTGTCGACTTGTCAGTGTCGGTGTCGACTTGTCGGTGTCGACTTGTCAGTGTCGGTGTCGACTTGTCGGTGTCGACTTGTCGGTGTCGACTTGTCAGTGTCGGTGTCGACGTGTCGGTGTCGAGTTGTCGACTTGTCGTTGTCGACTTGTCGGTGTCGACTTGTCGTTGTCGACTTGTCGGTGTCGACTTGTCAGTGTCGACTTGTCAGTGTCGGTGTCGACTTGTCAGTGTCGGTGTCGACTTGTCGGTGTCGAATTGTCAGTGTCGGTGTCGTTGTCGACTTGTCGTTGTCGACTTGTCGGTGTCGTTGTCGACTTGTCGTTGTCGGTGTCGTTGTCGACTTGTCGGTGTCGACCTGTCGGTGTCGACCTGTCGGTGTCGACTTGTCGGTGTCGACTTGTCGGTGTCGGTTCGACTTGTCGGTGTCGACTTGTCAGTGTCGGTGTCGACTTGTCAGTGTCGGTGTCGAGCTGTGTCACGTGTCGGTGTCGACTGCTGTCGGGTGTCGACTTGTCGTTGTCGACTTGGGTGTCGACTTGTCGGTGTCGACTTGTCGTTGTCGACTTGTCGGTGTCGACTTGTCGACTTGTCGGTGTCGGTGTCGACTTGTCGGTGTCGACTTGTCGTTGTCGACTTGTCGGTGTCGACTTGTCGGTGTCGACTTGTCAGTGTCGGTGTCGACTTGTCGGTGTCGACGTGTCGGTGTCGACTTGTCGGTGTCGACTTGTCGGTGTCGACTTGTCGGTGTCGACTTGTCAGTGTCGTGTCGACTTGTCGTTGTCGACTTGTCGGTGTCGGTTCGAGTGTCGGTGTCGACGTGTCGGTGTCGACTTGTCGGTGTCGACTTGTCGGTGTCGACTTGTCGGTGTCGACTTGTCGGTGTCGACTTGTCAGTGTCGGTGTCGACTTGTCGGTGTCGACTTGTCGGGTGTCGACTTGTCGGTGTCGACTTGTCGTTGTCGGTGTCGGTGTCGACTTGTCGGTGTCGACTTGTCGGTGTCGACTTGTCAGTGTCGGTGTCGACTTGTCGTTGTCGACTTGTCGGTGTCGACTTGTCGGTGTCGACTTGTCGGTGTCGACGTGTCGGTGTCGACTTGTCGGTGTCGACTTGTCGGTGTCGACTTGTCAGGTTGTCGACTTGTCGTTGTCGACTTGTCGGTGTCGGTGTCGACTTGTCGGTGTCGACGTGTCGGTGTCGACTTGTCGGTGTCGACTTGTCGGTGTCGACTTGTCGGTGTCGACCTGTCGGTGTCGACTTGTCGTTGTCGGTGTCGGTGTCGACTTGTCGTTGTCGACTTGTCGGTGTCGACTTGTCGGTGTCGACTTGTCGGTGTCGACTTGTCGGTGTCGACTTGTCAGTGTCGTTGTCGACTTGTCGTTGTCGACTTGTCGGTGTCGGTGTCGACTTGTCGGTGTCGACGTGTCGGTGTCGACTTGTCGGTGTCGACTTGTCAGTGTCGTTGTCGACTTGTCGTTGTCGACTTGTCGGTGTCGGTGTCGACTTGTCGGTGTCGACGTGTCGGTGTCGACTTGTCGGTGTCGACTTGTCGGTGTCGACTTGTCGGTGTCGACTTGTCGGTGTCGACTTGTCGGTGTCGACTTGTCAGTGTCGTTGTCGACTTGTCGTTGTCGACTTGTCGGTGTCGGTGTCGACTTGTCGGTGTCGACGTGTCGGTGTCGACTTGTCGGTGTCGACTTGTCGGTGTCGACTTGTCGGTGTCGACCTGTCGGTGTCGACTTGTCGTTGTCGGTGTCGGTGTCGACTTGTCGGTGTCGACTTGTCGGTGTCGACTTGTCGGTGTCGACTTGTCAGTGTCGGTGTCGACTTGTCAGTGTCGGTGTCGACTTGTCGTTGTCGACTTGTCGTTGTCGACTTGTCGGTGTCGACTTGTCGGTGTCGGTGTCGACTTGTCGGTGTCGGTGTCGACTTGTCGGTGTCGACTTGTCGGTGTCGGTGTCGACTTGTCGGTGTCGACGTGTCGGTGTCGACTTGTCGGTGTCGACTTGTCGGTGTCGACTTGTCAGTGTCGGTGTCGACTTGTCAGTGTCGGTGTCGACTTGTCGGGTGTCGACTTGTCAGTGTCGGCGTCGACTTGTCGGTGTCGACTTGTCAGTGTCGGTGTCGACTTGTCAGTGTCGGTGTCGACTTGTCGGTGTCGACTTGTCGGTGTCGACGTCGACGTGTCGGTGTCGACTTGTCGGTGTCGACGTCGACTTGTCGGTGGCGGTGTCGGACTTGTCGGTGTCGACTTGTCGGTGTCGGTGTCGACTTGTCGGTGTCGACGTGTCGGTGTCGACTTGTCGGTGTCGGTGTCGACTTGTCGGTGTCGACTTGTCGTTGTCGGTGTCGACTTGTCGTTGTTGACTTGTCGGTGTCGACTTGTCGGTGTCGACTTGTCGGTGTCGACTTGTCGGTGTCGACTTGTCGGTGTCGACTTGTCGGTGTCGACTTGTCGGTGTCGGTGTCGACTTGTCGGTGTCGGTTTGTCGGTGTCGACTTGTCGGTGTCGACTTGTCGTTGTCGGTGTCGACTTGTCGGTGTCGACTTGTCGGTGTCGACTTGTCGTTGTCGGTGTCGACTTGTCGGTGTCGACTTGTCGTTGTCAGTGTCGGTGTCGACTTGTCAGTGTCGGTGTCGACTTGTCGGTGTCGGTGTCGACGTCGACTTGTCAGTGTCGGTGTCGACTTGTCGGTGTCGACTTGTCAGTGTCGGTGTCGACGTGTCGGTGTCGACGTGTCGGTGTCGACTTGTCGGTGTCGACTTGTCAATGTCGGTGTCGACGTGTCGGTGTCGACTTGTCAGTGTCGGTGTCGACGTGTCGGTGTCGACTTGTCGGTGTCGACTTGTCAGTGTCGGTGTCGACTTGTCGGTGTCGACTTGTCAGTGTCGGTGTCGACTTGTCAGTGTCGGTGTCGACTTGTCAGTGTCGGTGTCGACTTGTCAGTGTCGGTGTCGACTTGTCGGTGTCGACTTGTCGGTGTCGACTTGTCAGTGTCGATGTCGACTTGTCGGTGTCGACTTGTCAGTGTCGATGTCGACTTGTCGGTGTCGACTTGTCAGTGTCGGTGTCGACTTGTCGGTGTCGACTTGTCGACTTGTCAGTGTCGACTTGTCGGTGTCGGTGTCGACTTGTCGGTGTCGACTTGTCGGTGTCGACGTGTCGACTTGTCGGTGTCGACTTGTCGGTGTCGACTTGTCGGTGTCGACTTGTCGGTGTCGACTTGTCGGTGTCGACTTGTCGGTGTCGACTTGTCGGTGTCGGTGTCGACTTGTCGGTGTCGGTGTCGACTTGTCGGTGTCGACTTGTCGGTGTCGGTGTCGACTTGTCGGTGTCGACTTGTCAGTGTCGGTGTCGACTTGTCGGTGTCGACTTGTCAGTGTCGGTGTCGACTTATCGGTGTCGGTGTCGACTTGTCGGTGTCGACTTGTCGGTGTCGACTTGTCGGTGTCGACGTGTCGGTGTCGACGTCGACTTGTCGGTGTCGACGTGTCGGTGTCGACGTCGACTTGTCGGTGTCGACTTGTCGGTGTCGACTTGTCAGTGTCGACTTGTCGGTGTCGTGGTCGACTTGTCGGTGTCGACTTGTCGGTGTCGACTTGTCGGTGTCGACTTGTCGGTGTCGACTTGTCGGTGTCGACTTGTCGGTGTCGGTGTCGAGTTGTCGGTGTCGAGTTGTCGGTGTCGACTTGTCGGTGTCGACTTGTCGGTGTCGGTGTCGACTTGTCGGTGTCGACTTGTCGGTGTCGACTTGTCGGTGTCGACTTGTCGGTGTCGGTGTCGACTTGTCGGTGTCGAGTTGTCGGTGTCGACTTGTCGGTGTCGACTTGTCGGTGTCGGTGTCGACTTGTCGGTGTCGACTTGTCGGTGTCGACTTGTCGGTGTCGACTTGTCGGTGTCGACTTGTCGGTGTCGACTTGTCGGTGTCGACTTGTCGGTGTCGACTTGTCGGTGTCGACTTGTCGGTGTCGGTGTCGACTTGTCGGTGTCGACTTGTCGACGTCGACTTGTCAGTGTCGGTGTCAACTTGTCGGTGTCGACTTGTCGGTGTCGACTTGTCGACGTCGACTTGTCAGTGTCGGTGTCGACTTGTCGGTGTCGGTGTCGACTTGTCGGTGTCGACTTGTCGGTGTCGACTTGTCAGTGTCGGTGTCGACTTGTCAGTGTCGGTGTCGACTTGTCAGTGTCGGTGTCGACTTGTCGGTGTCGACTTGTCAGTGTCGGTGTCGACTTGTCGGTGTCGACTTGTCGGTGTCGGTGTCGACTTGTCGGTGTCGGTGTCGACTTGTCGGTGTCGACTTGTCGGTGTCGACTTGTCGTTGTCGACTTGTCAGTGTCGGTGTCGACTTGTCAGTGTCGGTGTCGACTTGTCGTTGTCGACTTGTCGTTGTCGACTTGTCGTTGTCGACTTGTCGGTGTCGACTTGTCGGTGTCGACTTGTCGGTGTCGACTTGTCGGTGTCGACTTGTCGACGTCGACTTGTCAGTGTCGGTGTCGACTTGTCGGTGTCGGTGTCGACTTGTCGGTGTCGACTTGTCGGTGTCGACGTCGACTTGTCAGTGTCGGTGTCGTTTGTCGGTGTCGACTTGTCGTCGGTGTCGACTTGTCGTCGGTGTCGACTTGTCGTCGGTGTCGACTTGTCGTCGGTGTCGACTTGTCAGTCGGTGTCGACTTGTCGGTGTCGACTTGTCAGTGTCGGTGTCGACTTGTCAGTGTCGGTGTCGACTTGTCAGTGTCGGTGTCGACTTGTCGGTGTCGACTTGTCGGTGTCGGTTTGTCGTTGTCGACTTGTCGGTGTCGACTTGTCAGTGTCGGTGTCGACTTGTCGGTGTCGACTTGTCAGTGTCGGTGTCGACTTGTCGGTGTCGACTTGTCAGTGTCGGTGTCGACTTGTCGGTGTCGACTTGTCGGTGTCGGTGTCGACTTGTCGGTGTCGACTTGTCAGTGTCGGTGTCGACTTGTCGGTGTCGACTTGTCAGTGTCGGTGTCGACTTGTCAGTGTCGGTGTCGACTTGTCAGTGTCGGTGTCGACTTGTCAGTGTCGGTGTCGACTTGTTCAGTGTCGGTGTCGACTTGTCAGTGTCGGTGTCGACTTGTCGGTGTCGACTTGTCGGTGTCGACTTGTCGGTGTCGACTTGTCGGTGTCGACTTGTCGGTGTCGACTTGTCGGTGTCGACTTGTCAGTGTCGGTGTCGACTTGTCAGTGTCGGTGTCGACTTGTCGGTGTCGGTGTCGACTTGTCGGTGTCGACGTCGACTTGTCGGTGTCGGTGTCGACTTGTCAGTGTCGGTGTCGACTTGTCAGTGTCGGTGTCGACTTGTCAGTGTCGGTGTCGACTTGTCGGTGTCGGTGTCGTCTTGTCGGTGTCGACTTGTCGGTGTCGACTTGTCGACTTGTCGGTGTCGACTTGTCGGTGTCGACTTGTCGGTGTCGACTTGTCGGCGTCGACTTGTCGGCGTCGACTTGTCGGCGTCGACTTGTCGGTGTCGACTTGTCGGTGTCGACTTGTCAGTGTCGGTGTCGACTTGTCGGTGTCGGTGTCGACTTGTCGGTGTCGTCTTGTCGGTGTCGACTTGTCGGTGTCGACTTGTCAGTGTCGGTGTCGACTTGTCGGTGTCGACTTGTCAGTGTCGGCGTCGACTTGTCGGTGTCGACTTGTCAGTGTCGGTGTCGACTTGTCAGTGTCGGTGTCGACTTGTCAGTGTCGGTGTCGACTTGTCGGTGTCGACTTGTCGGTGTCGACTTGTCAGTGTCGGCGTCGACTTGTCGGTGTCGACTTGTCAGTGTCGGTGTCGACTTGTCAGTGTCGGTGTCGACTTGTCAGTGTCGGTGTCGACTTGTCAGTGTCGGTGTCGACTTGTCAGTGTCGGTGTCGACTTGTCAGTGTCGGTGTCGACTTGTCAGTGTCGGTGTCGACTTGTCAGTGTCGGTGTCGACTTGTCAGTGTCGGTGTCGACTTGTCAGTGTCGGTGTCGACTTGTCAGTGTCGGTGTCGACTTGTCGGTGTCGGTGTCGACTTGTCGGTGTCGACGTCGACTTGTCAGTGTCGGTGTAGACTTGTCGGTGTCGACTTGTCAGTGTCGGTGTCGACTTGTCGGTGTCGACTTGTCAGTGTCGGTGTCGACTTGTCAGTGTCGGTGTCGACGTGTCGGTGTCGACTTGTCGGTGTCGACTTGTCAGTGTCGGTATCGACGTGTCGGTGTCGACTTGTCAGTGTCGGTGTCGACTTGTCGGTGTCGAATTGTCGGTGTCGACTTGTCGGTGTCGAATTGTCAGTGTCGGTGTCGACTTGTCGGTGTCGTTGTCGACTTGTCGTTGTCGGGGTGGTTGTCGACTTGTCGGTGTCGACCTGTCGGTGTCGACGTGTCGACTTGTCGGTGTCGACGTGTCGACTTATCGGTGTCGACTTGTCGGTGTCGACTTGTCGGTGTCGGTGTCGACTTGTCGACTTGTCAGTGTCGGTGTCGACTTGTCAGTGTCGGTGTCGACTTGTCGGTGTCGACTTGTCGGTGTCGGTGTCGACTTGTCGGTGTCGACTTGTCGGTGTCGGTGTCGACTTGTCGGTGTCGACTTGTCGACTTGTCGGTGTCGACTTGTCGGTGTCGGTGTCGACTTGTCGGTGTCGACGTGTCGACTTGTCGGTGTCGACTTGTCGTGTCGGTGTCGACTTGTCGGTGTCGACTTGTCGGTGTCGACTTGTCGGTGTCGACTTGTCGGTGTCGACTTGTCGGTGTCGACTTGTCGGTGTCGGTTTGTCGGTGTCGACTTGTCGGTGTCGGTTTGTCGGTGTCGGTTTGTCGGTGTCGGTTTGTCGGTGTCGACTTGTCGGTGTCGGTTTGTCGGTGTCGACTTGTCGGTGTCGACTTGTCGGTGTCGACTTGTCGGTGTCGACTTGTCGACTTGTCGGTGTCGACTTGTCGGTGTCGGTGTCGACTTGTCGGTGTCGACTTGTCGGTGTCGACTTGTCGGTGTCGACGTGTCGACTTGTCGGTGTCGACTTGTCGTGTCGGTGTCGACTTGTCGTGTCGGTGTCGACTTGTCGGTGTCGACTTGTCGGTGTCGGTGTCGACTTGTCGGTGTCGGTGTCGACTTGTCGGTGTCGGTGTCGACTTGTCGGTGTCGACTTGTCGGTGTCGACTTGTCGGTGTCGGTTTGTCGGTGTCGACTTGTCGGTGTCGGTTTGTCGGTGTCGGTTTGTCGGTGTCGACTTGTCGGTGTCGACTTGTCGGTGTCGACTTGTCGGTGTCGACTTGTCGACTTGTCAGTGTCGGTGTCGACTTGTCGGTGTCGACTTGTCAGTGTCGGTGTCGACGTCGACTTGTCGGTGTCGACTTGTCGGTGTCGACTTGTCGGTGTCGGTGTCGACTTGTCGGTGTCGACTTGTCGGTGTCGGTGTCGACTTGTCGGTGTCGACTTGTCGGTGTCGACTTGTCAGTGTCGGTGTCGACTTGTCAGTGTCGGTGTCGACTTGTCAGTGTCGGTGTCGACTTGTCGGTGTCGACTTGTCAGTGTCGGTGTCGACTTGTCAGTGTCGGTGTCGACGTGTCGGTGTCGACGTCGACTTGTCGGTGTCGACTTGTCGGTGTCGACTTGTCGGTGTCGGTGTCGACTTGTCGGTGTCGACTTGTCGGTGTCGGTGTCGACTTGTCGGTGTCGACTTGTCGGTGTCGGTGTCGACTTGTCGGTGTCGACTTGTCGGTGTCGACTTGTCGGTGTCGGTTTGTCGGTGTCGACTTGTCGGTGTCGGTTTGTCGGTGTCGGTTTGTCGGTGTCGACTTGTCGGTGTCGACTTGTCGGTGTCGGTGTCGACTTGTCGGTGTCGACTTGTCGGTGTCGACTTGTCGACTTGTCAGTGTCGGTGTCGACTTGTCGGTGTCGACTTGTCAGTGTCGGTGTCGACGTCGACTTGTCGGTGTCGACTTGTCGGTGTCGACTTGTCGGTGTCGGTGTCGACTTGTCGGTGTCGGTGTCGACTTGTCGGTGTCGGTGTCGACTTGTCGGTGTCGACTTGTCGGTTTCGACTTGTCGGTGTCGACTTGTCGGTGTCGACTTGTCAGTGTCGGTGTCGACTTGTCGGTGTCGGTGTCTACTTGTCGGTGTCGGTGTCTACTTGTCGGTGTCGGTGTCGACTTGTCGGTGTCGGTGTCGACGTCGGTGTCGACTTGTCGGTGTCGGTGTCGACTTGTCGGTGTCGGTGTCGACTTGTCGGTGTCGACTTGTCGGTTTCGACTTGTCGGTGTCGACTTGTCGGTGTCGACTTGTCAGTGTCGGTGTCGACTTGTCGGTGTCGACTTGTCGGTGTCGGTGTCTACTTGTCGGTGTCGGTGTCGACTTGTCGGTGTCGGTGTCGACTTGTCGGTGTCGGTGTCGGTGTCGACTTGTCGGTGTCGACTTGTCGGTTTCGACTTGTCGGTGTCGACTTGTCGGTGTCGACTTGTCGGTGTCGACTTGTCGACGTCGACTTGTCAGTGTCGGTGTCAACTTGTCGGTGTCGACTTGTCGGTGTCGACGTGTCGACTTGTCGGTGTCGACTTGTCGGTGTCGACTTGTCGGTGTCGACGTGTCGACTTGTCGGTGTCGACTTGTCGGTGTCGACTTGTCGGTGTCGGTGTCGACTTGTCAGTGTCGGTGTCGACTTGTCAGTGTCGGTGTCGACTTGTCAGTGTCGGTGTCGACTTGTCGGTGTCGACTTGTCAGTGTCGGTGTCGACTTGTCAGTGTCGGTGTCGACTTGTCGGTGTCGACGTGTCGACGTCGACTTGTCGGTGTCGACTTGTCGGTGTCGACTTGTCAGTGTCGACTTGTCAGTGTCGACTTGTCAGTGTCGACTTGTCGGTGTCGACTTGTCGGTGTCGGTGTCGACTTGTCGGTGTCGGTGTCGACTTGTCGGTGTCGACTTGTCGGTGTCGACTTGTCGGTGTCGACTTGTCGGTGTCGACTTGTCGGTGTCGACTTGTCGGTGTCGACTTGTCGGTGTCGACTTGTCGGTGTCGGTGTCGACTTGTCGGTGTCGACTTGTCAGTGTCGGTGTCGACTTGTCAGTGTCGGTGTCGACTTGTCAGTGTCGGTGTCGACTTGTCGGTGTCGGTGTCGACTTGTCGGTGTCGGTGTCGACTTGTCAGTGTCGGTGTCGACTTGTCGGTGTCGACTTGTCGGTGTCGACGTGTCGACTTGTCGGTGTCGACGTGTCGACTTGTCGGTGTCGACTTGTCAGGGTCGACTTGTCAGTGTCGGTGTCGACTTGTCAGTGTCGGTGTCGACTTGTCGGTGTCGACTTGTCAGTGTCGGTGTCGACTTGTCAGTGTCGGTGTCGACTTGTCAGTGTCGGTGTCGACTTGTCGGTGTCGACTTGTCAGTGTCGACTTGTCAGTGTCGGTGTCGACTTGTCGGTGTCGACTTGTCAGTGTCGGTGTCGACTTGTCGGTGTCGACTTGTCGGTGTCGACTTGTCGGTGTCGACTTGTCGGTGTCGACTTGTCGGTGTCGACTTGTCGACTTGTCGGTGTCGACTTGTCGGTGTCGACTTGTCGGTGTCGACTTGTCGGTGTCGACTTGTCAGTGTCGGTGTCGACTTGTCGGTGTCGACTTGTCGGTGTCGGTGTCGACTTGTCAGTGTCGGTGTCGACTTGTCGGTGTCGACTTGTCGGTGTCGACTTGTCGGTGTCGACTTGTCGGTGTCGACTTGTCGACTTGTCGGTGTCGACTTGTCGGTGTCGACTTGTCGACTTGTCGGTGTCGACTTGTCAGTGTCGGTGTCGACTTGTCAGGTGTCGACTTGTCAGGTCGGTGTCGACTTGTCGGTGTCGGTGTCCGACTTGTCGGTGTCGACTTGTCAGTGTCGGTGTCGACTTGTCAGTGTCGGTGTCGACTTGTCGGTGTCGACTTGTCAGTGTCGGTGTCGACTTGTCAGTGTCGGTGTCGACTTGTCAGTGTCGACTTGTCGACTTGTCGACTTGTCGGTGTCGGTGTCGACTTGTCGGTGTCGGTGTCGACTTGTCAGTGTCAACTTGTCAGTGTCGGTGTCGACTTGTTAGTGTCGGTGTCGACTTGTCGGTGTCGACTTGTCGGTGTCGACTTGTCAGTGTCGGTGTCGACTTGTCGGTGTCGACTTGTCGGTGTCGTTGTCGACTTGTCAGTGTCGGTGTCGACTTGTCGGTGTCGGTGTCGACTTGTCGGTGTCGTTGTCGACTTGTCGGTGTCGACTTGTCGGTGTCGACTTGTCAGTGTCGGTGTCGACTTGTCAGTGTCGGTGTCGACTTGTCAGTGTCGGTGTCGACTTGTCAGTGTCGGTGTCGACTTGTCAGTGTCGGTGTCGACTTGTCAGTGTCGGTGTCGACTTGTCAGTGTCGGTGTCGACTTGTCAGTGTCGGTGTCGACTTGTCAGTGTCGGTGTCGACTTGTCAGTGTCGGTGTCGACTTGTCAGTGTCGGTGTCGACTTGTCAGTGTCGGTGTCGACTTGTCAGTGTCGGTGTCGACTTGTCAGTGTCGGTGTCGACTTGTCAGTGTCGGTGTCGACTTGTCAGTGTCGGTGTCGACTTGTCAGTGTCGGTGTCGACTTGTCGGTGTCGACTTGTCAGTGTCGGTGTCGACTTGTCAGTGTCGGTGTCGACTTGTCAGTGTCGGTGTCGACTTGTCAGTGTCGGTGTCGACTTGTCAGTGTCGGTGTCGACTTGTCAGTGTCGACTTGTCAGTGTCGGTGTCGACTTGTCAGTGTCGACTTGTCAGTGTCGGTGTCGACTTGTCAGTGTCGGTGTCGACTTGTCATGTCGGTGTCGACTTGTCAGTGTCGGTGTCGACTTGTCGGTGTCAACTTGTCAGTGTCGGTGTCGACTTGTCAGTGTCGGTGTCGACTTGTCAGTGTCGGTGTCGACTTGTCAGTGTCGGTGTCGACTTGTCAGTGTCGGTGTCGACTTGTCAGTGTCGGTGTCGACTTGTCAGTGTCGGTGTCGACTTGTCGACTTGTCGGTGTCGACTTGTCGGTGTCGACTTGTCGGTGTCGACTTGTCGGTGTCGACTTGTCGGTGTCGACTGTCGACTTGTCAGTGTCGGTGTCGACTTGTCGGTGTCGGTTTGTCGTTGTCGACTTGTCAGTGTCGGTGTCGACTTGTCGGTGTCGACTTGTCAGTGTCGGTGTCGACTTGTCGGTGTCGACTTGTCGGTGTCGGTGTCGACTTGTCAGTGTCGGTGTCGACTTGTCGGTGTCGACTTGTCGGTGT
>JBBGZY010003854.1:0-40293 GCA_037952925.1 Lithobates clamitans | reverse complement strand
GGGGAGGGGACAGTGTCAGGAGGGGAGGGGACAGTGTCAGGAGGAGGAGGGGACAGTGTCAGGAGGGGGGAGGGACAGTGTCAGGAGGGGGAGGGACAGTGTCAGGGGGAGGGGGACAGTGTCAGGAGGGGGGAGGGGACAGGGGAAGGGACATGCGGAGGGGAGGGGACTCAGGAGGGGAGGGGACAGTGTCAGGAGGGGGAGGGGACAGTGTCAGGAGGGGGAGGGGACAGTGTCAGGAGGGGAGGGAGGGGACAGTGTCAGGAGGGGGAGGGGACAGTGTCAGGAGGGGGAGGGGACAGTGTCAGGAGGGGAGGGGACAGTGTCAGGTGGGGGAGGGGACAGTGTCAGGAGGGGGAGGGGACAGTGTCAGGAGGGGGAGGGGACAGTGTCAGGAGGGGGAGGGGACAGTGTCAGGAGGGGGAGGGGACAGTGTCAGGAGGGGGGAGGGGACAGTGTCAGGAGGGGGAGGGGACAGTGTCAGGAGGGGGAGGGGACAGTGTCAGGAGGGGGAGGGGACAGTGTCAGGAGGGGGAGGGGACAGTGTCAGGAGGGGGAGGGGACAGTGTCAGGAGGGGGGAGGGGACAGTGTCAGGAGGGGGGAGGGGACAGTGTCAGGAGGGGGGAGGGGACAGTGTCAGGAGGGGGAGGGGACAGTGTCAGGAGGGGGAGGGGACAGTGTCAGAGGGGGAGGGGACAGTGTCAGGAGGGGGAGGGGACAGTGTCAGGAGGGGGAGGGGACAGTGTCAGGAGGGGGGAGGGGACAGTGTCAGGAGGGGGAGGGGACAGTGTCAGGAGGGGGAGGGGACAGTGTCAGGAGGGGGAGGGGACAGTGTCAGGAGGGGGAGGGGACAGTGTCAGGAGGGGGAGGGGACAGTGTCAGGAGGGGGAGGGGACAGTGTCAGGAGGGGGAGGGGACAGTGTCAGGAGGGGGAGGGGACAGTGTCAGGAGGGGGAGGGGACAGTGTCAGGAGGGGGAGGGGACAGTGTCAGGAGGGGGAGGGGACAGTGTCAGGAGGGGGAGGGGACAGTGTCAGGAGGGGGAGGGGACAGTGTCAGGAGGGGGAGGGGACAGTGTCAGGAGGGGGAGGGGACAGTGTCAGGAGGGGGAGGGGACAGTGTCAGAGGGGGAGGGGACAGTGTCAGGAGGGGGAGGGGACAGTGTCAGGAGGGGGAGGGGACAGTGTCAGGAGGGGGGAGGGGACAGTGTCAGGAGGGGGAGGGGACAGTGTCAGGAGGGGGAGGGGACAGTGTCAGGAGGGGGGAGGGGACAGTGTCAGGTGGGGGAGGGGACAGTGTCAGGAGGGGGAGGGGACAGTGTCAGGAGGAGGAGGGGACAGTGTCAGGTGGGGGAGGGGACAGTGTCAGGAGGGGGAGGGGACAGTGTCAGGAGGAGGAGGGGACAGTGTCAGGTGGGGGAGGGGACAGTGTCAGGAGGAGGAGGGGACAGTGTCGGTGGGGGAGGGGACAGTGTCAGGAGGAGGAGGGGACAGTGTCGGAGGGGAGGGGACAGTGTCAGGGGGGAGAGGACAGTGTCAGGAGGGGGAGGGGACAGTGTCAGGAGGGGGAGGGGACAGTGTCAGGAGGGGGGAGGGGACAGTGTCAGGAGGGGGGAGGGGACAGTGTCAGGGGGGGGGGGACAGTGTCAGGAGGGGGAGGGGACAGTGTCAGGAGGGGGAGGGGACAGTGTCAGGGGGGAGAGGACAGTGTCAGGAGGGGGAGGGGACAGTGTCAGGAGGGGGAGGGGACAGTGTCAGGAGGGGGGAGGGGACAGTGTCAAGAGGGGGAGGGGACAGTGTCAGGGGGGAGGGGACAGTGTCAGGAGGAGGAGGGGACAGTGTCAGAGGGGGAGGGGACAGTGTCAGAGGGGGAGGGGACAGTGTCAGGAGGGGGAGGGGACAGTGTCAGGAGGGGGGAGGGGACAGTGTCAGGAGGGGGGAGGGGACAGTGTCAGGAGGGGGGAGGGGACAGTGTCAGGAGGGGGGAGGGGACAGTGTCAGGAGGGGGAGGGGACAGTGTCAGTAGGGGGGAGGGGACAGTGTCAGGAGGGGGAGGGGACAGTGTCAGGAGGGGGAGGGGACAGTGTCAGGTGGGGGAGGGGACAGTGTCAGGTGGGGGAGGGGACAGTGTCAGGAGGGGGAGGGGACAGTGTCGCAGGGGGAGGGGACAGTGTCAGGAGGGGGGAGGGGACAGTGTCAGGAGGGGGGAGGGGACAGTGTCAGGAGGGGGAGGGGACAGTGTCAGGAGGGGGGAGGGGACAGTGTCAGGAGGGGACAGTGTCAGGTGGGGGAGGGGACAGTGTCAGGAGGGGGAGGGGACAGTGTCAGGAGGGGGAGGGGACAGTGTCAGGTGGGGGAGGGGACAGTGTCAGGAGGGGGAGGGGACAGTGTCAGAGGGGGAGGGGACAGTGTCAGGAGGGGGAGGGGACAGTGTCAGGAGGGGGGAGGGGACAGTGTCAGGAGGGGGGAGGGGACAGTGTCAGGAGGGGGAGGGGACAGTGTCAGGAGGGGGGAGGGGACAGTGTCAGGAGGGGGGAGGGGACAGTGTCAGGAGGGGGAGGGGACAGTGTCAGGTGGGGGAGGGGACGGTGTCAGGTGGGGGAGGGGACGGTGTCGGAGGGGGAGGGGACGGTGGAGGAGGGGACAGTGTCAGGAGGGGGAGGGGACAGTGTCAGGTGGGGGGAGGGGACAGTGTCAGGAGGGGGAGGGGACAGTGTCGGAGGGGGAGGGGACAGTGTCAGAAGGGGGGAGGGGACAGTGTCAGGTGGGGGAAGGGGACGGTGTCGGAGGGGGAGGGGACGGTGGGGGAGGGGACGGTGTCGGAGGGGGAGGGGACGGTGGGGGAGGGGACAGTGTCAGGTGGGGGAGAGGACGGTGTCGGAGGGGGAGGGGACAGTGTCAGGAGGGGGAGGGGACAGTGTCAGGTGGGGGAGGGGACGGTGTCGGAGGGGGAGGGGACAGTGTCAGGAGGGGGAGGGGACAGTGTCAGGTGGGGGAGGGGACAGTGTCAGGTGGGGGAGGGGACGGTGGGGGAGGGGACGGTGTCGGAGGGGGAGGGGACGGTGGGGGAGGGGACAGTGTCGGAGGGGGAGGGGACAGTGTCAGGAGGGGGAGGGGACAGTGTCAGAAGGGGGGAGGGGACAGTGTCAGGTGGGGGAGGGACGGTGTCGGAGGGGGAGGGGACGGTGTCGGAGGGGGAGGGGACGGTGGGGGAGGGGGAGGGGACGGTGTCAGGAGGGGGGAGGGGACAGTGTCAGGAGGAGGGAGGGGACAGTGTCAGGGGGGGGAGGGGACAGTGTCAGGAGGAGGGAGGGGACAGTGTCAGGGGGGGGGAGGGGACAGTGTCAGGAGGGGGAGGGGACAGTGTCGGAGGGGGAGGGGACAGTGTCAGGGGGGGGAGGGGACAGTGTCAGGGGGGGGAGGGGACAGTGTCAGGAGGAGGAGGGGACAGTGTCAGGAGGGGGGAGGGGACAGTGTCGGAGGGGGAGGGGACAGTGTCAGGAGGGGGAGGGGACAGTGTCAGGAGGGGGGAGGGGACAGTGTCAGGAGGGGGAGGGGACAGTGTCGGGGGGGAGGGGACAGTGTCAGGTGGGGGAGGGGACAGTGTCAGGAGGGGGAGGGGACAGTGTCGCAGGGGGAGGGGACAGTGTCAGGAGGGGGGAGGGGACAGTGTCAGGAGGGGGAGGGGACAGTGTCAGGAGGGGGAGGGGACGGTGTCAGGTGGGGGAGGGGACGGTGTCGGAGGGGGAGGGGACAGTGTCAGGAGGGGGAGGGGACAGTGTCAGGAGGGGGAGGGGACAGTGTCAGGAGGGGGAGGGGACAGTGTCAGGTGGGGGAGGGGACAGTGTCAGGTGGGGGAGGGGACGGTGTCAGGTGGGGGAGAGGACGGTGTCAGGTGGGGGAGGGGACGGTGTCGGAGGGGGAGGGGACAGTGTCGGAGGGGGAGGGGACAGTGTCGGAGGGGGAGGGGACAGTGTCAGGAGGGGGAGGGGACAGTGTCAGAAGGGGGGAGGGGACGGTGTCAGGTGGGGGAGGGGACGGTGTCGGAGGGGGAGGGGACGGTGGGGGAGGGGACGGTGTCGGAGGGGGAGGGGACGGTGGGGGAGGGGACGGTGTCGGAGGGGGAGGGGACAGTGGGGGAGGGGACAGTGTCAGGAGGGGGAGGGGACAGTGTCAGGTGGGGGAGGGGACGGTGTCGGAGGGGGAGGGGACGGTGGGGGAGGGGACAGTGTCAGGAGGGGGAGGGGACAGTGTCGGAGGGGGAGGGGACAGTGTCAGGAGGGGGAGAGGACAGTGTCGGAGGGGGAGGGGACAGTGTCAGGAGGGGGGAGGGGACAGTGTCAGGAGGGGAGGGGACAGTGTCAGGAGGGGGAGGGGACAGTGTCAGGAGGGGGAGGGGACAGTGTCAGGTGGGGGAGGGGACAGTGTCAGTAGGGGGGAGGGGACAGTGTCAGGTGGGGGAGAGGACAGTGTCAGGTGGGGGAGGGGACGGTGTCGGAGGGGGAGGGGACAGTGTCGGAGGGGGAGGGGACAGTGTCAGGAGGGGGAGGGGACAGTGTCAGAAGGGGGGAGGGGACAGTGTCAGGTGGGGGAGGGGACGGTGTCGGAGGGGGAGGGGACGGTGGGGGAGGGGACGGTGTCGGAGGGGGAGGGGACGGTGGGGAGGGGACGGTGTCGGAGGGGGAGGGGACAGTGGGGGAGGGGACAGTGTCAGGAGGGGGAGGGGACAGTGTCAGGTGGGGGAGGGGACGGTGTCGGAGGGGGAGGGGACGGTGGGGGAGGGGACAGTGTCAGGTGGGGGAGAGGACAGTGTCAGGTGGGGGAGGGGACGGTGTCGGAGGGGGAGGGGACAGTGGGGGAGGGGACAGTGTCAGGAGGGGGAGGGGACAGTGTCGGAGGGGGAGGGGACAGTGTCAGGAGGGGGAGGGGACAGTGTCGGAGGGGGAGGCGACAGTGGTCAGGAGGGGGAGGGGACAGTGGGGGAGGGGACAGTGTCAGGAGGGGGAGGGGACAGTGTCGGAGGGGGAGGGGACAGTGTCAGGAGGGGGAGAGGACAGTGTCGGAGGGGGAGGGGACAGTGTCAGGAGGGGGAGGGGACAGTGTCAGGAGGGGGGAGGGGACAGTGTCAGGTGGGGGAGGGGACGGTGGGGGAGGGGACAGTGGGGGAGGGGACGGTGTCGGAGGGGGAGGGGACGGTGGGGGAGGGGACGGTGGGGGAGGGGACAGTGTCAGGTGGGGGAGGGGACGGTGTCGGAGGGGGAGGGGACGGTGGGGGAGGGGACAGTGTCAGGTGGGGGAGAGGACAGTGTCAGGTGGGGGAGGGGACGGTGGGGGAGGGGACAGTGTCAGGTGGGGGAGGGGACGGTGTCGGAGGGGGAGGGGACGGTGGGGGAGGGGACAGTGTCAGGTGGGGGAGGGGACGGTGGGGGAGGGGACAGTGTCAGGTGGGGGAGAGGACAGTGTCAGGTGGGGGAGGGGACGGTGTCGGAGGGGGAGGGGACAGTGGGGGAGGGGACAGTGTCAGGTGGGGGAGGGGACGGTGTCGGAGGGGGAGGGGACGGTGGGGGAGGGGACAGTGTCGGAGGGGGAGGGGACAGTGTCAGGTGGGGGAGGGGACGGTGTCGGAGGGGGAGGGGGAGGGGACGGTGGGGGAGGGGACAGTGTCGGAGGGGGAGGGGGACAGTGTCAGGTGGGGGAGGGGACGGTGTCGGAGGGGGAGGGGGAGGGGACGGTGGGGGAGGGGACAGTGTCGGAGGGGGAGGGGACAGTGTCAGGTGGGGGAGGGGACGGTGTCGGAGGGGGAGGGGACGGTGGGGGAGGGGACAGTGTCGGAGGGGGAGGGGACAGTGTCAGGTGGGGGAGGGGACGGTGTCGGAGGGGGAGGGGACGGTGGGGGAGGGGACAGTGTCGGAGGGGGAGGGGACAGTGTCAGGTGGGGGAGGGGACGGTGGGGGAGGGGACAGTGTCGGAGGGGGAGGGGACGGTGTCGGAGGGGGAGGGGACGGTGGGGGAGGGGACAGTGTCGGAGGGGGAGGGGACAGTGTCAGGTGGGGGAGGGGACGGTGTCGGAGGGGAAGGGGACGGTGTGGGAGGGGACGGTGTCGGAGGGGTCGGTGTCGGGTGGGGGAGGGGACGGTGCCGGGTGGGGGAGGGGATAGATTTGGGTGGGGGAGGGGACAGTGTCGGGTGGAGAAGGGGATAGGGGGGAGGGGATAGTGTTGGGTGGGGGAGGGGAGTGTTCTCTGTTCTCATCCTCCTTCTTCTCTTACAGATGGGGGAAGGTCCTCCAGCGGGGCCCCGAGGCTCCTCCCCCCTCCCTGCGGATTCCCGGTTCCTCCCCCCTCCGGATGTTCCGCAGAGCGGTTGGGAGAGGATGCGGGATTTGTACCGCCGCAAGTGAGTGCCCCTCCCCCCATATCACATGATCTGTACCCCCATCTATGCCCCTCCCCCTCCTGTGATCTCTTCTCTCTCCCGGCAGTGATCGGGGGGAGGTCCCGGAGGAGGCGGAGTTTATGGTGAAGAGCGCCCTCACTGGTTGGTTGGTGGGGATGGTGTACGGCGGAGTGCCGGCCGCTCGCTTCAGCCGGGAGCAATACATCCAGAATCACCAGGCCGAGGTTTACCGACACCGTGTGGAGGCCGTGGTAAGATGGGGGAGGGGAGATCTGTCAGTATTGTCACCCCCAAAACTGCCCCCCATTAACACCAAGCTCCTCCCCCTCCCCCAGAGATCCGCCCAGAACGCCGCCATCCCGGGGATTCATCCGATACGGATTCCGATGGGGGTGGAGAGTCTCCACCTTCGTCATCATATTCAAGTGAGTTCTATTGTGTCCCCCAAAAATCCATCCCATCCCCCCCCTGTGTGTCCCCCCCCCCACATCCATCCCGCCCCCCCAAATTCATCGTGTTCCCCCCCCCGCACATCCATCCCATCCCCCCTGTGTGTCCCCCCCCCCACATCCATCCCATCCCCCCTGTGTGTCCCCCCCACATCCATCCCGCCCCCCCAAATTCATCGTGTCCCCCCCACATCCATCCCGCCCCCCCTGTGTGTCCCCCCCACATCCATCCCGCCCCCCCAAATTCATCGTGTCCCCCCCCACATCCATCCCATCCCCCCTGTGTCCCCCCCCCACATCCATCCCATCCCCCCTGTGTGTTAGTAATAGATGATGGTGGTAGTAGTCTCTCTCTAGTAATAGATGATGGTGGTAGTAGTCTCTCTCTAGTAATAGATGATGGTGGTAGTAGTCTCTCTCTAGTAATAGATGACGGTGGTAGTAGTCTCTCTCTAGTAATAGATGATGGTGGTAGTAGTCTCTCTAGTAATAGATGATGGTGGTAGTAGTCTCTCTAGTAATAGATGACGGTGGTAGTAGTCTCTCTCTAGTAATAGATGACGGTGGTAGTAGTCTCTCTAGTAATAGATGATGGTGGTAGTAGTCTCTCTAGTAATAGATGATGGTGGTAGTAGTCTCTCTCTCTTTAGTAATAGATGATGGTGGTAGTAGTGTCTCTCTCTAGTAATAGATGGTGGTAGTAGTCTCTCTCTAGTAATAGATGATGGTGGTAGTAGTCTCTCTCTAGTAATAGATGACGGTGGTAGTAGTCTCTCTCTAGTAATAGATGATGGTGGTAGTAGTCTCTCTAGTAATAGATGATGGTGGTAGTAGTCTCTCTCTCTAGTAATAGATGACGGTGGTAGTAGTCTCTCTCTCTAGTAATAGATGACGGTGGTAGTAGTCTCTCTAGTAATAGATGATGGTGGTAGTAGTCTCTCTCTCTAGTAATAGATGACGGTGGTAGTAGTCTCTCTCTCTAGTAATAGATGATGGTGGTAGTAGTCTCTCTCTAGTAATAGATGATGGTGGTAGTAGTCTCTCTCTCTCTAGTAATAGATGATGGTGGTAGTAGTCTCTCTCTAGTAATAGATGACGGTGGTAGTAGTCTCTCTAGTAATAGATGATGGTGGTAGTAGTCTCTCTCTAGTAATAGATGATGGTGGTAGTAGTCTCTCTAATAATAGATGATGGTGGTAGTAGTCTCTCTAGTAATAGATGATGGTGGTAGTAGTCTCTCTAGTAATAGATGATGGTGGTAGTAGTCTCTCTAGTAATAGATGATGGTAGTATTCTCTCTCTCTCTAGTAATAGATGATGGTGGTAGTAGTCTCTCTCTCTCTAGTAATAGATGATGGTGGTAGTAGTCTCTCTCTCTAGTAATAGATGACGGTGGTAGTAGTCTCTCTCTAGTAATAGATGATGGTAGTATTCTCTCTCTCTCTAGTAATAGATGATGGTGGTAGTAGTCTCTCTCTCTCTAGTAATAGATGATGGTGGTAGTAGTCTCTCTCTCTAGTAATAGATGACGGTGGTAGTAGTCTCTCTCTCTAGTAATAGATGATGGTGGTAGTAGTCTCTCTCTAGTAATAGATGATGGTGGTAGTAGTCTCTCTCTCTAGTAACAGATGACGGTGGTAGTAGTCTCTCTTCTAGTAATAGATGACGGTGGTAGTAGTCTCTCTCTCTCTAGTAATAGATGATGGTGGTAGTAGTCTCTCTCTAGTAATAGATGATGGTGGTAGTAGTCTCTCTCTCTAGTAATAGATGATGGTGGTAGTAGTCTCTCTCTAGTAATAGATGACGGTGGTAGTAGTCTCTCTCTAGTAATAGATGATGATGGTAGTAGTCTCTCTAGTAATAGATGATGGAGGTAGTAGTCTCTCTCTAGTAATAGATGATGGTGGTAGTAGTCTCTCTAGTAATAGATGATGGAGGTAGTAGTCTCTCTAGTAATAGATGACGGTGGTAGTAGTCTCTCTCTAGTAATAGATGATGGTGGTAGTAGTCTCTCTAGTAATAGATGATGGAGGTAGTAGTCTCTCTCTAGTAATAGATGATGGTGGTAGTAGTCTCTCTAGTAATAGATGATGGAGGTAGTAGTCTCTCTAGTAATAGATGATGGTGGTAGTAGTCTCTCTCTCTAGTAATAGATGATGGTGGTAGTAGTCTCTCTCTCTCGTAATAGATGATGGTGGTAGTAGTCTCTCTAGTAATAGATGATGGTGGTAGTAGTCTCTCTCTCTAGTAATAGATGATGGTGGTAGTAGTCTCTCTCTCTAGTAATAGATGATGGTGGTAGTAGTCTCTCTCTCTAGTAATAGATGATGGTGGTAGTAGTCTCTCTCTCTCGTAATAGATGATGGTGGTAGTAGTCTCTCTCTAGTAATAGATGACGGTGGTAGTAGTCTCTCTCTAGTAATAGATGATGGTGGTAGTAGTCTCTCTCTAGTAATAGATGACGGTGGTAGTAGTCTCTCTAATAATAGATGATGGTGGTAGTAGTCTCTCTAGTAATAGATGATGGTGGTAGTAGTCTCTCTAGTAATAGATGATGGTGGTAGTAGTCTCTCTAGTAATAGATGATGGTGGTAGTAGTCTCTCTCTAGTAATAGATGATGGTAGTATTCTCTCTCTCTTAGTAATAGATGATGGTGGTAGTAGTCTCTCTCTAGTAATAGATGATGGTGGTAGTAGTCTCTCTCTCTAGTAATAGATGACGGTGGTAGTAGTCTCTCTCTCTAGTAATAGATGATGGTGGTAGTAGTCTCTCTCTAGTAATAGATGATGGTGGTAGTAGTCTCTCTCTCTAGTAACAGATGACGGTGGTAGTAGTCTCTCTCTAGTAATAGATGACGGTGGTAGTAGTCTCTCTCTCTCTAGTAATAGATGATGGTGGTAGTAGTCTCTCTCTCTAGTAATAGATGATGGTGGTAGTAGTCTCTCTCTAGTAATAGATGACGGTGGTAGTAGTCTCTCTCTAGTAATAGATGATGATGGTAGTAGTCTCTCTCTAGTAATAGATGATGGTGGTAGTAGTCTCTCTAGTAATAGATGATGGAGGTAGTAGTCTCTCTCTAGTAATAGATGATGGTGGTAGTAGTCTCTCTCTCTAGTAATAGATGATGGTGGTAGTAGTCTCTCTCTCTCGTAATAGATGATGGTGGTAGTAGTCTCTCTCTAGTAATAGATGATGGTGGTAGTAGTCTCTCTCTAGTAATAGATGATGGTGGTAGTAGTCTCTCTCTCTAGTAATAGATGATGGTGGTAGTAGTCTCTCTCTAGTAATAGATGATGGTGGTAGTAGTCTCTCTCTAGTAATAGATGATGGTGGTAGTAGTCTCTCTCTAGTAATAGATGATGGTGGTAGTAGTCTCTCTCTCTAGTAACAGATGACGGTGGTAGTAGTCTCTCTCTCTAGTAATAGATGATGGTGGTAGTAGTCTCTCTCTCTAGTAATAGATGACGGTGGTAGTAGACTCTCTCTCTAGTAATAGATGATGGTGGTAGTAGTCTCTCTCTCTCTAGTAATAGATGATGGTGGTAGTAGTCTCTCTCTCTAGTAACAGATGACGGTGGTAGTAGTCTCTCTCTCTAGTAATAGATGACGGTGGTAGTAGTCTCTCTCTAGTAATAGATGATGGTGGTAGTAGTCTCTCTCTAGTAATAGATGATGGTGGTAGTAGTCTCTCTCTCTAGTAATAGATGATGGTGGTAGTAGTCTCTCTCTAGTAATAGATGATGGTGGTAGTAGTCTCTCTCTCTAGTAATAGATGACGGTGGTAGTAGTCTCTCTCTAGTAATAGATGATGGTGGTAGTAGTCTCTCTCTAGTAATAGATGATGGTGGTAGTAGTCTCTCTCTCTCGTAATAGATGATGGTGGTAGTAGTCTCTCTCTCTAGTAATAGATGATGGTGGTAGTAGTTCTCTCTCTAGTAATAGATGATGGTGGTAGTAGTCTCTCTCTAGTAATAGATGACGGTGGTAGTAGTCTCTCTCTCTAGTAATAGATGACGGTGGTAGTAGTCTCTCTCTCTAGTAATAGATGATGGTGGTAGTAGTCTCTCTAGTAATAGATGATGGTGGTAGTAGTCTCTCTCTCTAGTAATAGATGACGGTGGTAGTAGTCTCTCTAGTAATAGATGATGGTGGTAGTAGTCTCTCTCTCTAGTAACAGATGACGGTGGTAGTAGTCTCTCTCTAGTAATAGATGATGGTGGTAGTAGTCTCTCTCTCTAGTAATAGATGATGGTGGTAGTAGTCTCTCTCTAGTAATAGATGACGGTGGTAGTAGTCTCTCTCTCTAGTAATAGATGACGGTGGTAGTAGTCTCTCTCTCTAGTAATAGATGACGGTGGTAGTAGACTCTCTCTCTAGTAATAGATGATGGTGGTAGTAGTCTCTCTCTCTCTAGTAATAGATGATGGTGGTAGTAGTCTCTCTCTAGTAATAGATGACGGTGGTAGTAGTCTCTCTCTCTAGTAATAGATGACGGTGGTAGTAGACTCTCTCTCTAGTAATAGATGATGGTGGTAGTAGTCTCTCTCTCTCTAGTAATAGATGATGGTGGTAGTAGTCTCTCTCTAGTAATAGATGACGGTGGTAGTAGTCTCTCTCTCTAGTAATAGATGACGGTGGTAGTAGTCTCTCTCTCTAGTAATAGATGATGGTGGTAGTAGTCTCTCTCTCTAGTAATAGATGATGGTGGTAGTAGTCTCTCTCTAGTAATAGATGATGGTGGTAGTAGTCTCTCTCTAGTAATAGATGATGGTGGTAGTAGTCTCTCTCTCTAGTAATAGATGATGGTGGTAGTAGTCTCTCTCTCTAGTAATAGATGATGGTGGTAGTAGTCTCTCTCTAGTAATAGATGATGGTGGTAGTAGTCTCTCTCTAGTAATAGATGATGGTGGTAGTAGTCTCTCTCTAGTAATAGATGATGGTGGTAGTAGTCTCTCTCTCTAGTAATAGATGATGGTGGTAGTAGTCTCTCTCTAGTAATAGATGATGGTGGTAGTAGTCTCTCTCTAGTAATAGATGATGGTGGTAGTAGTCTCTCTCTCTAGTAATAGATGATGGTGGTAGTAGTCTCTCTTTAGTAATAGATGATGGTGGTAGTAGTCTCTCTCTAGTAATAGATGATGGTGGTAGTAGTCTCTCTCTCTAGTAATAGATGATGGTGGTAGTAGTCTCTCTCTAGTAATAGATGATGGTGGTAGTAGTCTCTCTCTAGTAATAGATGATGGTGGTAGTAGTCTCTCTTTAGTAATAGATGATGGTGGTAGTAGTCTCTCTCTAGTAATAGATGATGGTGGTAGTAGTCTCTCTCTCTAGTAATAGATGATGGTGGTAGTAGTCTCTCTCTCTCTCTAGTAATAGATGATGGTGGTAGTAGTCCTCTCTCTAGTAATAGATGATGGTGGTAGTAGTCTCTCTCTAGTAATAGATGATGGTGGTAGTAGTCTCTCTCTAGTAATAGATGATGGTGGTAGTAGTCTCTCTCTCTCTCTCTCTCTCTCTTGCAGTGGTGTGAGCTCCGGGCTCTCGGCGTATCGGGATAAAGTTGTCATCGGTCACTTTGCAGCGGCTGGAGGTGATTGGAGTTCATGTTCCTCTTCTGCCAGACACACATTACCAGAGTACCGGGGTCCTCATTCCTGGGGTCACCTGTATAACTTGGGGGTCACACATCGAGACATTACCCCTCCCCCCTCATCCTGATCTCCTATAACACTCTGTTCTCCTTGCAGCGGTCACCGGCGGCCTGTTCCGGATTAATCTCGGTCTGAGGGGTCTGATTGGTGGATCCGTCATTGGAGCCATGTTGGGGTGAGTGTGGTGGAGTGTGTGGTTGTGATTGGTCTGCTTGTGGCTGTGTCTGATGTCTGAGGTGGGCGTGATCTTATGTGAACGGTGTCTGATGTCTGAGGTGGGCGGTGTCTGAGGTGGGCGGGATCTAATGTGAACGGTGTCTGATGTCTGAGGTGGGCGGTGTCTGATGTGGGCGGGATCTAATGTGAGCGATGTCTGAGGTGGGCGGTGTCTGAGGTGGGCGGGATCTAATGTGAGCGATGTCTGAGGTGGGCGGTGTCTAATGTCTGAGGTGGGCGGTGTCTGATGTCTGAGGTGGGCGGTGTCTGAGGTGGGCGGTGTCTGAGGTGGGCGGTGCCTGAGGTGGGAGGTGTCTGATGTCTGAGGTGGGCGGTGTCTGATGTCTGAGGTGGGCGGTGTCTGATGTCTGAGGTGGGAGATGTCTGAGGTGGGCGATGTCTGAGGTGGGCGGTGCCTGATGTGAGCAGTGCCTGATGTCTGAGGTGGGCGGTGTCTGAGGTGGGCGGTGTCTGAGGTGGGCGGTGTCTGAGGTGGGCGGGATCTAATGTGAGCGATGTCTGAGGTGGGCGGTGTCTAATGTCTGAGGTGGGCGGTGTCTGATGTCTGAGGTGGGCGGTGTCTGAGGTGGGCGGTGCCTGAGGTGGGAGGTGTCTGATGTCTGAGGTGGGCGGTGTCTGATGTCTGAGGTGGGCGGTGTCTGATGTCTGAGGTGTCTGATGTCTGAGGTGTCTGATGTCTGAGGTGGGCGGTTGTCTGAGGTGGGCGGTGCCTGATGTGAGCAGTGTCTGATGTCTGAAGTGGGCGGTGTCTGATGTGGGCGGTGCCTGAGGTGGGAGGTGTCTGATGTCTGAAGTGGACAGTGTCTGATGTGGGCGGGATCTGATGTGGGAGGTGTCTGAGGTGGGCGGTGTCTAATGTCTGAGGTGGGCGGTGTCTGATGTCTGAGGTGGGCGGTGTCTGATGTCTGAGGTGGGCGGTGTCTGATGTCTGAGGTGTCTGATGTCTGAGGTGAGCGGTGCCTGATGTGAGCAGTGTCTGATGTCTGAAGTGGGCGGTGTCTGATGTGGGCGGTGCCTGAGGTGGGAGGTGTCTGATGTCTGAAGTGGGCGGTGTCTGATGTGGGCGGGATCTGATGTGAGCGGTGTCTGATGTGGGCGGGATCTGATGTGAGCGGTGTCTGATGTGGGCGGGATCTGATGTGGGCGGTGTCTGATGTCTGAAGTGGGCGGTGTCTGATGTGGGCGGGATTTGATGTGAGCGGTGTCTGCTGTGAGCGGTGTCTGATGTGGGCGGTGTCTAATGTGTGCGGGATTTGAAGTGGGCGGTGTCTGAGGTGGGCGGTGTCTGATGTGGGCGGTGTCTGTTGTCTGAGGTGGGCGGTGTCTGAGGTGGGCGGTGTCTGATGTCTGAGGTGGGCGGTGTCTGATGTGGGAGGTGTCTGATGTCTGAGGTGGGCGGTGTCTGATGTCTGAGGTGGGAGGTGTCTGATGTCTGAAGTGGGCGGTGTCTGATGTGGGCGGGATCTGATGTGAGCGGTGTCTGATGTCTGAAGTGGACAGTGATGTGGGCGGTGCCTGAGGTGGGAGGTGTCTGATGTCTGAAGTGGGCGGTGTCTGATGTGGGCGGTGTCTGATGTGGGCGGTGTCTGATGTGGGCGGTGTCTGATGTGAGCGGTGTCTGATGTGGGCGGGATCTGATGTGGGCGGTGTCTGATGTCTGATGTGGGCGGTGTCTGATGTGGGCGGGATCTAATGTGAGCGATGTCTGAGGTGGGCAGTGTCTGAGGTGGGCGGTGTCTAATGTGAACGGTGTCTGATGTGGGCGGTGTCTGATGCCTGAGGTGGGAGGTGTCTGATGTCTGAGGTGTCTGATGCCTGAGGTGGGAGGTGTCTGATGTCTGAGGTGGGAGGTGTCTGATGTCTGAGGTGTCTGATGTCTGAGGTGGGAGGTGCCTGAGGTGGGAGGTGTCTGATGTGTCTGATGTCTGAGGTGTCTGAGGTGGGCGGTGTCTGATGTGGGCGGTGTCTGATGCCTGAGGTGGGCGGTGTCTGATGTCTGAGGTGGGCGGTGTCTGATGTGTGAGGTGGGAGGTGTCTGATGTGTGAGGTGGGAGGTGTCTGATGTCTGAGGTGGGCGGTGTCTGATGTCTGAGGTGGGCGGTGTCTGATGTCTGAAGTGGACAGTGTCTGATGTGGGCGGGATCTGAGGTGGGCGGTGTCTGATGTCTGAGGTGGGCGGTGTCTGAGGTGGGTGGTGTCTGATGTCTGAGGTGGGCGGTTTCTGATGTCTGAGGTGGGCGGTGTCTGAGGTGGGCGGTGTCTGATGTCTGAGGTGGGCGGTGTCTGATGTCTGAGGTGGGAGGTGTCTGATGTGAGCGCTGTCTGAGGTGGGCGGTTTCTGATGTCTGAGGTGGGCGGTGTCTGAGGTGGGCGGTGTCTGATGTCTGATGTGGGCGGTGTCTGATGTGGGCGGTGTCTGATGTGGGCGGTGTCTGATGTGGGCGGTGTCTGATGTGGGCGGTGTCTGGTGTGGGCGGTGTCTGATGTGGGCGGTGTCTGGTGTGGGCGGTGTCTGATGTGAGCGGTGTCTGGTGTGGGCGGTGTCTGATGTGGGCGGGATCTGATGTCTGATGTGAGCGGTGTCTGATGTGGGCGGGATCTGATGTGAGCGGTGTCTGGTGTCTGATGTGGGCGGTGTCTGATGTGGGCAGTGTCTGATGTGGGCGGTGTCTGATGTGGGCGGTGTCTGATGTGGGCGGTGTCTGATGTGGGCGGGATCTGATGTGAGCGATGTCTGAGGTGGGCGGTGTCTGATGTGGGCGGGATCTGATGTGAGCGGTGTCTGATGTCTGAGGTGGGAGGTGTCTGATGTCTGATGTGGGCGGTGTCTGAGGTGGGCGGTGTCTGATGTGGGCGGTGTCTGATGTCTGAGGTGGGAGGTGTCTGAGGTGGAAGGTGTCTGATGTCTGATGTGGGCGGTGTCTGATGTCTGAGGTGGGCGGTGTCTGAGGTGGGCGGTGTCTGAGGTGGGCGGTGTCTGATGTCTGAGGTGGGAGGTGTCTGATGTGGGCGGTGTCTGATGTCTGAGGTGGGAGGTGTCTGAGGTGGGAGGTGTCTGATGTGGGCGGTGTCTGATGTCTGAGGTGGGAGGTGTCTGATGTCTGAGGTGGGAGGTGTCTGATGTCTGAGGTGGGAGGTGTCTGATGTGGGCGGGATCTGATGTGAGCGATGTCTGAGGTGGGAGGTGTCTGATGTGAGCGCTGTCTGCTGTCTGAGGTGGGAGGTATCTGAGGTGGGAGGTGTCTGATGTGGGCGGGATCTGATGTGAGCGGTGTCTGATGTCTGAGGTGGGAGGTGTCTGATGTGGGCGGGATCTGATGTGAGCGGTGTCTGATGTCTGAGGTGGGAGGTGTCTGAGGTGGGAGGTGTCTGATGTCTGATGTGGGCGGTGTATGATGTCTGAGGTGGGAGGTATCTGAGGTGGGAGGTGTCTGATGTGGGCGGTGTCTGATGTCTGAGGTGGGAGGTGTCTGATGTGAGCGCTGTCTGCTGTCTGAGGTGGGCGGGATCTGATGTGAACGGTGGGAGATGTCTGAGGTGGGCGGGATCTAATGTGAGCGATGTCTGAGGTGGGAGGTGTCTGATGTCTGAGGTGGGCGGGATCTGATGTGAACGGTGGGAGATGTCTGAGGTGGGCGGGATCTAATGTGAGCGATGTCTGAGGTGGGAGGTGTCTGATGTCTGAGGTGGGCGGGATCTAATGTGAACGGTGTCTGATGTCTGAAGTGGACAGTGATGTGGGCGGTGCCTGAGGTGGGAGGTGTCTGATGTCTGAGGTGGGAGGTGTCTGAGGTGGAAGGTGTCTGATGTCTGATGTCTGAGGTGGGCGGTGTCTGAGGTGGGCGGTGTCTGAGGTGGGCGGTGTCTGAGGTGGGCGGTGTCTGATGTCTGAGGTGGGAGGTGTCTGATGTGGGCGGTGTCTGATGTCTGAGGTGGGAGGTGTCTGAGGTGGGAGGTGTCTGATGTGGGCGGTGTCTGATGTCTGAGGTGGGAGGTGTCTGATGTCTGAGGTGGGAGGTGTCTGATGTGGGCGGTGTCTGATGTGGGCGGGATCTGATGTGAGCGATGTCTGAGGTGGGAGGTGTCTGATGTGAGCGCTGTCTGCTGTCTGAGGTGGGCGGTGTCTGAGGTGGGCGGTGTCTGATGTCTGAGGTGGGAGGTGTCTGAGGTGGAAGGTGTCTGATGTCTGATGTCTGAGGTGGGCGGTGTCTGAGGTGGGCGGTGTCTGAGGTGGGCGGTGTCTGATGTCTGAGGTGGGAGGTGTCTGATGTGGGCGGTGTCTGATGTCTGAGGTGGGAGGTGTCTGAGGTGGGAGGTGTCTGATGTGGGCGGTGTCTGATGTCTGAGGTGGGAGGTGTCTGATGTCTGAGGTGGGAGGTGTCTGATGTGGGCGGTGTCTGATGTGGGCGGGATCTGATGTGAGCGATGTCTGAGGTGGGAGGTGTCTGATGTGAGCGCTGTCTGCTGTCTGAGGTGGGCGGGATCTGATGTGAACGGTGGGAGATGTCTGAGGTGGGCGGGATCTAATGTGAGCGATGTCTGAGGTGGGAGGTGTCTGATGTCTGAGGTGGGCGGGATCTAATGTGAACGGTGTCTGATGTCTGAGGTGGGAGGTGTCTGATGTCTGAGGTGGGAGGTGTCTGATGTCTGAGGTGGGCGGGATCTAATGTGAACGGTGTCTGATGTCTGAAGTGGACAGTGATGTGGGCGGTGCCTGAGGTGGGAGGTGTCTGATGTCTGAGGTGAACAGTGTCTGATGTGGGCGGGATCTGATGTGAGCGCTGTCTGCTGTCTGAGGTGGGCGGGATCTAATGTGAGCGATGTCTGAGGTGGGAGGTGTCTGATGTCAGAGGTGGGCTGTGTCTGATGTCTGAGGTGGGCGGAATCTAATGTGAACGATGTCTGAGGTGGGAGGTGCCTGAGGTGGGAGGTGTCTGATGTGTCTGATGTCTGAGGTGGGAGGTGCCTGAGGTGGGAGGTGTCTGATGTGGGCGGTGTCTGATGCCTGAGGTGGGCGGTGTCTGATGTCTGAGGTGGGAGGTGTCTGATGTCTGAGGTGGGCGGTGTCTGATGTCTGAAGTGGACAGTGTCTGATGTGGGTGGGATCTGAGGTGGGCGGTGTCTGATGTGGGCGGGATCTGAGGTGAGCGGTGTCTGATGTCTGAGGTGGGCGGTGTCTGAGGTGGGCGGTGTCTGATGTCTGAGGTGGGCGGTGTCTGAGGTGGGCGGTGTCTGATGTGGGCGGGATCTGAGGTGAGCGGTGTCTGATGTCTGAGGTGGGCGGTGTCTGAGGTGGGCGGTGTCTGATGTGGGCGGTGTCTGATGTGGGCGGTGTCTGATGTCTGAGGTGTCTGATGTCTGAGGTGGGAGGTGTCTGATGTCTGAGGTGGGAGGTGTCTGAGGTGGACAGTGTCTGATGTGGGCGGGATCTGATGTGAGCGGTGTCTGATGTCTGATGTGGGCGGGATCTGATGTGAGCGGTGTCTGATGTCTGATGTGGGCGGGATCTAATGTGAGCGATGTCTGAGGTGGGCGGTGTCTGATGTCAGAGGTGGGCGGTGTCTGAGGTGGGCGGGATCTAATGTGAACGGTGTCTGATGTGGGAGGTGTCTGAGGTGGGAGGTGTCTGATGTCTGAGGTGGGCGGTGTCTGATGTCTGAGGTGGGAGGTGTCTGATGTCTGAAGTGGACAGTGTCTGATGTGGGCGGGATCTGAGGTGGGCGGTGTCTGATGTCTGAGGTGGGCGGTGTCTGAGGTGGGTGGTGTCTGATGTCTGAGGTGGGCGGTTTCTGATGTCTGAGGTGGGCGGTGTCTGAGGTGGGCGGTGTCTGATGTCTGAGGTGGGCGGTGTCTGATGTGGGCGGTGTCTGATGTGGGCGGTGTCTGATGTGGGCGGTGTCTGGTGTGGGCGGTGTCTGATGTGGGCGGTGTCTGGTGTGGGCGGTGTCTGATGTGAGCGGTGTCTGGTGTGGGCGGTGTCTGATGTGGGCGGGATCTGATGTCTGATGTGAGCGGTGTCTGATGTGAGCGGTGTCTGATGTGGGCGGTGTCTGATGTGGGCGGTGTCTGGTGTGGGCGGTGTCTGATGTGGGCGGTGTCTGGTGTGGGCGGTGTCTGATGTGAGCGGTGTCTGGTGTGGGCGGTGTCTGATGTGAGCGGTGTCTGGTGTGGGCGGGATCTGATGTGAGCGGTGTCTGGTGTGGGCGGGATCTGATGTGAGCGGTGTCTGGTGTCTGATGTGGGCGGTGTCTGATGTGGGCAGTGTCTGATGTGGGCGGTGTCTGATGTGGGCGGGATCTGATGTGAGCGATGTCTGAGGTGGGCGGTGTCTGATGTGGGCGGGATCTGATGTGAGCGGTGTCTGATGTCTGAGGTGGGAGGTGTCTGATGTCTGATGTGGGCGGTGTCTGAGGTGGGCGGTGTCTGATGTGGGCGGTGTCTGATGTCTGAGGTGGGAGGTGTCTGAGGTGGAAGGTGTCTGATGTCTGATGTCTGAGGTGGGCGGTGTCTGAGGTGGGCGGTGTCTGAGGTGGGCGGTGTCTGATGTCTGAGGTGGGAGGTGTCTGATGTGGGCGGTGTCTGATGTCTGAGGTGGGAGGTGTCTGAGGTGGGAGGTGTCTGATGTGGGCGGTGTCTGATGTCTGAGGTGGGAGGTGTCTGATGTCTGAGGTGGGAGGTGTCTGATGTGGGCGGTGTCTGATGTGGGCGGGATCTGATGTGAGCGATGTCTGAGGTGGGAGGTGTCTGATGTGAGCGCTGTCTGCTGTCTGAGGTGGGCGGGATCTGATGTGAACGGTGGGAGATGTCTGAGGTGGGCGGGATCTAATGTGAGCGATGTCTGAGGTGGGAGGTGTCTGATGTCTGAGGTGGGCGGGATCTAATGTGAACGGTGTCTGATGTCTGAGGTGGGAGGTGTCTGATGTCTGAGGTGGGAGGTGTCTGATGTCTGAGGTGGGCGGGATCTAATGTGAACGGTGTCTGATGTCTGAAGTGGACAGTGATGTGGGCGGTGCCTGAGGTGGGAGGTGTCTGATGTCTGAGGTGAACAGTGTCTGATGTGGGCGGGATCTGATGTGAGCGCTGTCTGCTGTCTGAGGTGGGCGGGATCTAATGTGAGCGATGTCAGAGGTGGGCTGTGTCTGATGTCTGAGGTGGGCGGAATCTAATGTGAACGATGTCTGAGGTGGGAGGTGCCTGAGGTGGGAGGTGTCTGATGTGTCTGATGTCTGAGGTGGGAGGTGCCTGAGGTGGGAGGTGTCTGATGTGTCTGAGGTGGGCGGTGTCTGATGTGGGCGGTGTCTGATGCCTGAGGTGGGCGGTGTCTGATGTCTGAGGTGGGAGGTGTCTGATGTCTGAGGTGGGCGGTGTCTGATGTGGGCGGGATCTGAGGTGAGCGGTGTCTGATGTCTGAGGTGGGCGGTGTCTGAGGTGGGCGGTGTCTGATGTCTGAGGTGGGCGGTGTCTGAGGTGGGCGGTGTCTGATGTGGGCGGGATCTGAGGTGGGAGGTGTCTGATGTCTGAGGTGGGCGGTGTCTGAGGTGGGCGGTGTCTGATGTGGGCGGTGTCTGATGTGGGCGGTGTCTGATGTGGGCGGTGTCTGATGTCTGAGGTGTCTGATGTCTGAGGTGGGAGGTGTCTGATGTCTGAGGTGGGAGGTGTCTGAGGTGGACAGTGTCTGATGTGGGCGGGATCTGATGTGAGCGGTGTCTGATGTCTGAGGTGGGAGGTGGGAGGTGTCTGATGTCTGAGGTGGGAGGTGTCTGAGGTGGACAGTGTCTGATGTGGGCGGGATCTGATGTGAGCGGTGTCTGATGTCTGATGTGGGCGGGATCTGATGTGAGCGGTGTCTGATGTCTGATGTGGGCGGGATCTAATGTGAGCGATGTCTGAGGTGGGCGGTGTCTGATGTCAGAGGTGGGCGGTGTCTGAGGTGGGCGGGATCTAATGTGAACGGTGTCTGATGTGGGAGGTGTCTGAGGTGGGAGGTGTCTGATGTCTGAGGTGGGCGGTGTCTGATGTCTGAGGTGGGAGGTGTCTGATATCTGAGGTGGGCGGTGTCTGATGTCTGAGGTGGGAGGTGTCTGATATCTGAGGTGGGCGGTGTCTGATGTCTGAGGTGGGCGGTGTCTGAGGTGGGTGGTGTCTGATGTCTGAGGTGGGCGGTTTCTGATGTCTGAGGTGGGCGGTGTCTGAGGTGGGCGGTGTCTGATGTCTGAGGTGGGCGGTGTCTGATGTCTGAGGTGGGAGGTGTCTGATGTGAGCGCTGTCTGAGGTGGGCAGTTTCTGATGTCTGAGGTGGGCGGTGTCTGAGGTGGGCGGTGTCTGATGTCTGAGGTGGGCGGTGTCTGATGTCTGAGGTGGGCGGGATCTAATGTGAACGGTGGGAGATGTCTGAGGTGGGCGGGATCTAATGTGAGCGATGTCTGATGTGGGTGGTGTCTGATGTGGGCGGGATCTAATGTGAGCGATGTCTGAGGTGGGCGGTGTCTGATGTCTGAGGTGGGCGGTGTCTGAGGTGGGAGGTGTCTGATGTCAGAGGTGGGCGGTGTCTGATGTGGGCGGTGTCTGATGTGGGCGGTGTCTGATGTCTGAGGTGGGCGGTGTCTGAGGTGGGAGGTGTCTGATGTCAGAGGTGGGCGGTGTCTGAGGTGGGCGGTGTCTGATGTGGGCGGTGTCTGATGTCTGAGGTGGGCGGTGTCTGAGGTGGGCGGGATCTAATGTGAACGGTGTCTGATGCCTGAGGTGGGCGGTGTCTGATGTCTGAGGTGGGAGGTGTCTGATGTCTGAGGTGGGAGGTGTCTGATGTCTGAGGTGGGCGGTGTCTGATGTCTGAGGTGGGCGGTGTCTGATGTGGGCGGGATCTGATGTGAGCGGTGTCTGATGTGAACGGTGTCTGATGCCTGAGGTGGGCGGTGTCTGATGTCTGAGGTGGGCGGTGTCTGATGTCTGAGGTGGGCGGTGTCTGATGTCTGAGGTGGGCGGTGTCTGATGTCTGAGGTGGGCGGTGTCTGAGGTGGGCGGTGTCTGATGTCTGAGGTGGGCGGTGTCTGATGTGGGCGGTGTCTGATGTCTGAGGTGGGCGGTGTCTGATGTCTGATGTGGGAGGTGTCTGAGGTGGGAGGTGTCTGATGTCTGAGGTGGACGGGATCTAATGTGAACAGTGTCTGATGTGGGCGGGATCTGATGTGAGCGGTGTCTGATGTCTGAGGTGGGCGGTGTCTGAGGTGGGCGGTGTCTGATGTCTGAGGTGGGCGGTGTCTGAGGTGGGCGGTGTCTGAGGTGGGCGGTGTCTGAGGTGGGCGGTGTCTGATGTGGGCGGTGTCTGATGTCTGAGGTGGGAGGTGGGAGGTGTCTGATGTCTGAGGTGGGAGGTGTCTGATGTCTGAGGTGGGAGGTGTCTGAGGTGGACAGTGTCTGATGTGGGCGGTGTCTGATGTGGGCGGTGTCTGATGTGGGCGGTGTCTGATGTCTGAGGTGGGAGGTGGGAGGTGTCTGATGTCTGAGGTGTCTGATGTCTGATGTCTGAGGTGGGCGGTGTCTGATGTCTGAGGTGGGCGGTGTCTGAGGTGGGCGGGATCTAATGTGAACAGTGTCTGATGTGGGAGGTGTCTGAGGTGGGAGGTGTCTGATGTCTGAGGTGGGCGGTGTCTGATGTGGGAGGTGTCTGATGTCTGATGTGGGCGGGATCTAATGTGAACAGTGTCTGATGTCTGAGGTGTCTGATGTCTGAGGTGGGAGGTGTCTGATGTCTGAGGTGGGAGGTGTCTGATGCCTGAGGTGGGAGGTGTCTGATGTCTGAGGTGGGAGGTGTCTGAGGTGGACAGTGTCTGATGTGGGCGGGATCTGATGTGAGCGGTGTCTGATGTCTGATGTGGGCGGTGTCTGATGTCTGATGTGGGCGGGATCTGATGTGAGCGGTGTCTGATGTCTGATGTGGGCGGGATCTAATGTGAGCGATGTCTGAGGTGGGCGGTGTCTGATGTCAGAGGTGGGCGGTGTCTGATGTCTGAGGTGGGCGGTGTCTGAGGTGGGCGGGATCTAATGTGAACGGTGTCTGAGGTGGGAGGTGGGCGGTGTCTGATGTCTGAGGTGGGCGGTGTCTGATGTCTGAGGTGGGCGGTGTCTGAGGTGGGCGGGATCTAATGTGAACGGTGTCTGAGGTGGGAGGTGGGCGGTGTCTGATGTCTGAGGTGGGCGGTGTCTGATGTCTGAGGTGGGCGGTGTCTGATGTCTGAGGTGGGCGGTGTCTGATGTCTGAGGTGGGAGGTGTCTGATGTCTGAGGTGGGAGGTGTCTGATGTCTGAGGTGGGCGGTGTCTGATGTCTGAGGTGGGAGGTGTCTGATGTGAGCGCTGTCTGATGTCTGAGGTGGGCGGGATCTAATGTGAACGGTGGGAGATGTCTGAGGTGGGCGGGATCTAATGTGAGCGATGTCTGATGTGGGTGGTGTCTGATGTGGGCGGGATCTAATGTGAGCGATGTCTGAGGTGGGCGGTGTCTGATGTCTGAGGTGGGCGGTGTCTGAGGTGGGAGGTGTCTGATGTCAGAGGTGGGCAGTGTCTGATGTGGGCGGTGTCTGATGTGGGCGGTGTCTGATGTCTGAGGTGGGCGGTGTCTGAGGTGGGAGGTGTCTGATGTCAGAGGTGGGCGGTGTCTGAGGTGGGAGGTGTCTGATGTCAGAGGTGGGCGGTGTCTGAGGTGGGCGGTGTCTGATGTGGGCGGTGTCTGATGTCTGAGGTGGGCGGTGTCTGAGGTGGGCGGGATCTAATGTGAACGGTGTCTGATGCCTGAGGTGGGCGGTGTCTGATGTCTGAGGTGGGAGGTGTCTGATGTGGGCGGTGTCTGATGTCTGAGGTGGGCGGTGTCTGAGGTGGGCGGGATCTAATGTGAACGGTGTCTGATGCCTGAGGTGGGCGGTGTCTGATGTCTGAGGTGGGCGGTGTCTGAGGTGGGAGGTGTCTGATGTCTGAGGTGGGAGGTGTCTGATGTCTGAGGTGGGAGGTGTCTGATGTCTGAGGTGGGAGGTGTCTGATGTCTGAGGTGGGCGGTGTCTGATGTCTGAGGTGGGCGGTGTCTGATGTGGGCGGGATCTGATGTGAGCGGTGTCTGATGTCTGAGGTGGGCGGTGTCTGATGTCTGAGGTGGGAGGTGTCTGATGTCTGAGGTGGGAGGTGTCTGAGGTGTCTGATGCCTGAGGTGGGCGGTGTCTGATGTCTGAGGTGGGCGGTGTCTGATGTCTGAGGTGGGCGGTGTCTGATGTCTGAGGTGGGCGGTGTCTGATGTCTGAGGTGGGAGGTGTCTGATGTCTGAGGTGGGAGGTGTCTGAGGTGGGAGGTGTCTGATGTCTGAGGTGGGAGGTGTCTGATGTCTGAGGTGGGCGGTGTCTGATGTCTGATGTGGGCGGGATCTGAGGTGGGCGGTGTCTGATGTCTGAGGTGGGCGGTGTCTGAGGTGGGCGGTGTCTGATGTCTGAGGTGGGCGGTGTCTGATGTCTGAGGTGGGCGGTGTCTGATGTCTGATGTGGGCGGTGTCTGATGTCTGAGGTGGGCGGTGTCTGATGTCTGAGGTGGGCGGTGTCTGATGTGGGCGGGATCTGATGTCTGAGGTGGGCGGTGTCTGAGGTGAGCGGTGTCTGATGTCTGAGGTGGGCGGTGTCTGAGGTGGGCGGTGTCTGATGTGGGCGGTGTCTGATGTCTGAGGTGGGCGGTGTCTGAGGTGGGAGGTGTCTGATGTCTGAGGTGAGCGGTGTCTGATGTCTGAGGTGGGCGGTGTCTGAGGTGGGCGGTGTCTGAGGTGGGCGGTGTCTGAGGTGGGCGGTGTCTGAGGTGGGCGGTGTCTGAGGTGGGCGGTGTCTGATGTGGGCCGTGTCTGATGTGGGCGGTGTCTGATGTCTGAGGTGGGAGGTGGGAGGTGTCTGATGTCTGAGGTGGGAGGTGTCTGATGTCTGAGGTGGGAGGTGTCTGAGGTGGACAGTGTCTGAGGTGGGCGGTGTCTGATGTGGGCGGTGTCTGATGTGGGCGGTGTCTGATGTGGGCGGTGTCTGATGTCTGAGGTGGGAGGTGGGAGGTGTCTGATGTCTGAGGTGTCTGATGTCTGAGGTGGGAGGTGTCTGATGTCTGAGGTGGGCGGTGTCTGATGTCTGAGGTGGGAGGTGTCTGATGTCTGATGTGAGCGATGTCTGAGGTGGGCGGTGTCTGATGTCTGAGGTGGGCGGTGTCTGAGGTGGGCGGGATCTAATGTGAACGGTGTCTGATGTGGGAGGTGTCTGAGGTGGGAGGTGTCTGATGTCTGAGGTGGGCGGTGTCTGATGTCTGAGGTGGGAGGTGTCTGATGTGGGCGGTGTCTGATGTCTGAGGTGGGCGGGATCTAATGTGAACAGTGTCTGATGTCTGAGGTGGGAGGTGTCTGAGGTGGGCGGTGTCTGATGTCTGATGTGAGCGATGTCTGAGGTGGGAGGTGTCTGATGTCTGAGGTGGGAGGTGTCTGAGGTGGACAGTGTCTGATGTGGGCGGGATCTAATGTGAGCGATGTCTGAGGTGGGCGGTGTCTGATGTCAGAGGTGGGAGGTGTCTGATGTCTGAGGTGGGAGGTGTCTGATGTCTGAGGTGGGAGGTGTCTGATGTCTGAGGTGGGCGGTGTCTGAGGTGGGCGGTGTCTGATGTCTGAGGTGGGAGGTGTCTGAGGTGGGAGGTGTCTGATGTCTGAGGTGGGAGGTGTCTGATGTCTGAGGTGGGCGGTGTCTGAGGTGGGCGGTGTCTGATGTCTGAGGTGGGAGGTGTCTGATGTGGGAGGTGTCTGATGTCTGAGGTGGGAGGTGTCTGAGGTGGGAGGTGTCTGATGTCTGAGGTGGGAGGTGTCTGATGTCTGAGGTGGGAGGTGTCTGATGTCTGAGGTGGGCGGTGTCTGAGGTGGGCGGTGTCTGATGTCTGAGGTGGGAGGTGTCTGATGTCTGATGTGGGAGGTGTCTGATGTCTGAAGTGGACAGTGTCTGATGTGGGCGGGATCTGAGGTGGGCGGGATCTAATGTGAACGGTGTCTGAGGTGGGCGGTGTCTGATGTCTGATGTGGGCGGTGTCTGATGTCTGATGTGGGCGGTGTCTGATGTGGGCGGGATCTAATGTGAACGGTGTCTGATGTGGGAGGTGTCTGATGTCTGAGGTGGGCGGTGTCTGATGTCTGAGGTGGGAGGTGTCTGATGTCTGAGGTGGGAGGTGTCTGATGTGGGCGGGATCTGATGTGGGCGGTGTCTGATGTGGGCGGTGTCTGATGTCTGAGGTGGGCGGTGTCTGATGTGGGCGGGATCTAATGTGAACGGTGTCTGATGTCTGAGGTGGGCGGTGTCTGATGTCTGAGGTGGGCGGTGTCTGATGTCTGAGGTGGGCGGTGTCTGATGTCTGAGGTGGGAGGTGTCTGAGGTGGGAGGTGTCTGATGTCTGAGGTGGGCGGTGTCTGATGTCTGAGGTGGGCGGTGTCTGATGTCTGAGGTGGGAGGTGTCTGAGGTGGGAGGTGTCTGATGTCTGAGGTGGGAGGTGTCTGATGTCTGAGGTGGGAGGTGTCTGAGGTGGGAGGTGTCTGATGTCTGAGGTGGGCGGTGTCTGATGTCTGAGGTGGGAGGTGTCTGAGGTGGGAGGTGTCTGATGTCTGAGGTGGGAGGTGTCTGATGTCTGAAGTGGACAGTGTCTGATGTGGGCGGGATCTGATGTGAGCGGGATCTGATGTGGGCGGTGTCTGATGTGGGCGGTGTCTGCTGTCTAATGTGTGCGGGATTTGAAGTGGGCGGTGTCTGAGGTGGGCGGGATCTGATGTGAGCGGTGTCTGAGGTGGGCGGGATCTGATGTGAGCGGTGTCTGAGGTGGGCGGGATCTGATGTGGGCGGGATCTGATGTGCGGGATCTGATGTGGGCGGGATCTGATGTGAGCGGTGTCTGCTGTGAGCGGTGTCTGAGGTGGGCGGGATCTGATGTGAGCGGGATCTGATGTGGGCGGGATCTGATGTGAGCGGTGTCTGCTGTGGGCGGTGTCTGAGGTGGGCGGGATTTGAAGTGGGCGGTGTCTGATGTGAGCGGTGTCTGAGGTGGGCGGGATCTGATGTGAGCGGTGTCTGAGGTGGGCGGGATCTGATGTGAGCGGTGTCTGAGGTGGGCGGGATCTGATGTGAGCGGTGTCTGCTGTGGGCGGGATCTGATGTGGGCGGTGTCTGATGTCTGATGTGGGCGGTGTCTGATGTGGGCGGTGTCTGATGTCTGAGGTGGGCATGGTCTGATGTGGGCGGGATCTGATGTGGGCATGGTCTGATGTGGGCATGGTCTGAGGTGGGCGGGATCTAATGCGAGCGGTACCTCTTTGCCCGCAGGGTCCCGGTGGGAGCGCTGGTCTCGGGGTTGCAGGCCCTGGTGGGGGAGGATCTGCGGGAATACAAGCGCAGACAACACCGCCAACTTTATGAAGAGAAGGTGCAGGAATGGTAAGTTGTTTTCTCTCCCTTCCCCCGATTATTCCTCTCTACACACCATTGTGACCCCCTTTGTCTCCTGATTGGTCAGGAGCGAACGGATTCAGCTCACCGACGTCATCCTGCAGGAGATGCAAACTGCGGACACCGAATCGGCTTCCACTCAGATGGAGAAGATCACAGAACTGCTGCAGCAGCCGCGGAACCCGGATTGGGGACGCGAGGAGTGAGACTCTTCCAGACTGCCATTCACCAGGAGCGCTGAGCAGAGACTGGGACCGCCTCCTGTGTGATGACATCACAGTATATTACTGTGTGACTTTCCTCTTCCTGTAGAGGCAGGAAGTGACACGGGGACAGGATGCCCTCTGTATACGGGTAACGCTGTGCACTCAGGATGGGGGTGATGTGCGGCACTCAGGACCTACCTCTGAGGGACAGTAGGTCGTTCTGGGAGGATCATCCTCTCCACTAATAAATCTATTACATATCTCTGTAGTGTGTGATTCCTGCGCCTGCACTGGAGGTTGGGCTGCAGCTCCTGCTGCCTCTTCTCTACACGCTTCCCAACCTCCTCATGTACGAGAACAGCGGCAGAGCTTCCCTCCTGTCCAGTACATGATTCGGCACTTCCAGGGAGCGGCTGCACCGGCTGTGCTGTGATTTGTCAGGATGATCAGTGAGTGCCGGCCAATAGATGACCTCCGACACCCGCTGATCACCGAGAAGGAAGGCAGGACAGCTCTGTCTATGTAAACAATGCAGGGGGAAAAATCCATCATATCCTAATAAAAGCAGCACACATAAACACCGGCTAGGCACACGGTACCCATAAACACTGGCTAGGCACGCGGTACCCATAAACACTGGCTAGGCACGCGGTACCCATAAACACTGGCTAGGCACGCGGTACCCATAAACACTGGCTAGGCACGCGGTACCCATAAACACTGGCTAGGCACGCGGTACCCATAAACACTGGCTAGGCACACGGTACCCATAAACACTGGCTAGGCACACGGTACCCATAAACACTGGCCAGGCACACGGTACCCATAAACACTGGCCAGGCACATATAAACACTGGCTAGGCACACATAAACACTGGCCAGGCACACGGTACCCATAAACACTGGCCAGGCACACGGTACCCATAAACACTGGCCAGGCACACAGTACCCATAAACACTGGCCAGGCACACGGTACCCATAAACACTGGCCAGGCACATATAAACACTGGCCAGGCACACGGTACACATAAACACTGGCCAGGCACACGGTACACATAAACACTGGCTAGGCACACGGTACCCATAAACACTGACTAGGCACACGGTACACATAAACACTGGCTAGGCACATATAAACACTGACTAGGCACACGGTACACATAAACACTGGCTAGGCACATATAAACACTGGCCAGGCACACGGTACACATAAACACTGGCCAGGCACACGGTACACATAAACACTGGCTAGGCACATATAAACACTGGCCAGGCACACGGTACACATAAACACTGGCCAGGCACACGGTACACATAAACACTGACTAGGCACACGGTACCCATAAACACTGACTAGGCACACGGTACACATAAACACTGGCTAGGCACATATAAACACTGGCCAGGCACACGGTACACATAAACACTGGCTAGGCACACGGTACCCATAAACACTGGCCAGGCACACGGTACCCATAAACACTGGCCAGGCACACGGTACCCATAAACACTGGCCAGGCACACGGTACCCATTAACACTGGCCAGGCACATATAAACACTGGCCAGGCACACGGTACACATAAACACTGGCCAGGCACACGGTACACATAAACACTGGCTAGGCACATATAAACACTGGCCAGGCACACGGTACCCATAAACACTGGCCAGGCACACGGTACCCATAAACACTGGCCAGGCACACGGTACACATAAACACTGACTAGGCACATATAAACACTGGCCAGGCACACGGTACCCATAAACACTGGCCAGGCACACGGTACACATAAACACTGACTAGGCACACGGTACACATAAACACTGGCTAGGCACACGGTACACATAAACACTGGCTAGGCACATATAAACACTGGCCAGGCACACGGTACACATAAACACTGGCTAGGCACACGGTACACATAAACACTGGCTAGGCACACGGTACCCATAAACACTGGCCAGGCACACGGTACCCATAAACACTGACTAGGCACACGGTACACATAAACACTGGCTAGGCACATATAAACACTGGCTAGGCACACGGTACACATAAACACTGGCTAGGCACACATTTAACCGTCTGATTGCCCCTGTGTCGGATCACTTTTATATCTGGTGCACAGGTGCCACCTTACTATAGGGCGGACTTGAAGCAGTTAATATGGTGTCACCCTCCCCTCCCCCCTATGGTCATTAATATGTTGTTACCCCCCTCCTATGGCTTTTAATTTGGAGTGTCCCCCCCCCCCTCCCCATGGCCATTAAAGCCTCTCCTCTCCAGCACAGACATTTCTTTAGAGCCAAATATTGAGTGGAATCAGCCCGTGTGTACGGCTGAACGCCGGCTTCTGTTGAAGGAGTATGACCGAAAAAGGTATAACGAATGTGTTCTGAGGGGGGGGGGGGGGGCAGCCTGACTGTCCTTGGCCCCTCCCCTTTCATTCATTATTCATACAGAGGGGAAAATAATGATCGTCTCCCTGCAGATGGTGTAAGTTTTGCCCCCTTACATAGAAATGAAGGGTCTATAATTTTTATCATAGGTGTATTTTATATGATAGAGACAGAATATCAACCAAAAATCCAGAAAAAACACACAATACAAATGTTATAAATGGAGTAAAATAAGTATTTGCTCCCCTTAGTAGTTGGTGGAGAAACCCTTGTTGGTGATCACAGAGGTCAGACGTTTCTTGTAGGTGGTGATCAGTTTCCACACATCTCAGGAGGGATTTTCTCTTCTTTACAGATCTTCTCTAAATCCTGAAGGTTTCTTGGTAACTCGAAGTTTCAGCTCCTCCATACATTTTCTATGGGATTAAGGTCTGGAGACTGGATAGGCCACTCCATGACCTTCATGTGCTTCTTCTTGAGCCCCTCCTTTGTTGCCTTGGCGATATGTTTTGGGTCATTGTCATGCTGGAAGACCCATCCATGACCCATCTTCAGTGTTCTGGATGAGGGAAGAAGGTTCTCCTCCAAGATCTTACAATACATGGCCCCGCCCATTGGCCCCTCAATGCGGCAAAGTCGGCCTGAACCTTTATCAGAGAAACAACCCCAAATCATCATGTTTCCACCTCCGTGTGTGACTGTAGGGATGATGTGTGACTGTAGGGATGATGATGTGACTGTAGGGATGAGGTGTGACTGTAGGGATGATGTGACTGTAGGGATGATGTGTGACTGTAGGGATGATGTGTGACTGTAGGGATGGTGTGTGACTGTAGGGATGATGTGTGACTGTAGGGATGGTGTGTGACTGTAGGGATGATGTGTGACTGTAGGGATGGTGTGTGACTGTAGGGATGGTGTGTGACTGTAGGGATGATGTGACTGTAGGGATGATGTGACTGTAGGGATGATGTGACTGTAGGGATGATGTGACTGTAGGGATGGTGTGTGACTGTAGGGATGGTGTGTGACTGTAGGGATGATGTGACTGTAGGGATGATGTGACTGTAGGGATGATGTGACTGTAGGGATGATGTGACTGTAGGGATGGTGTGTGACTGTAGGGATGGTGTGTGACTGTAGGGATGATGTGACTGTAGGGATGATGTGACTGTAGGGATGATGTGTGACTGTAGGGATGATGTGTGACTGTAGGGATGGTGTGTGACTGTAGGGATGATGTGTGACTGTAGGGATGGTGTGTGACTGTAGGGATGGTGTGTGACTGTAGGGATGGTGTGTGACTGTAGGGATGATGTGTGACTGTAGGGATGGTGTGTGACTGTAGGGATGGTGTGTGACTGTAGGGATGATGTGACTGTAGGGATGATGTGACTGTAGGGATGATGTGTGACTGTAGGGATGATGGTGTGACTGTAGGGATGATGTGTGACTGTAGGGATGGTGTGACTGTAGGGATGGTGTGTGACTGTAGGGATGGTGTGTGACTGTAGGGATGATGTGTGACTGTAGGGATGGTGTGTGACTGTAGGGATGGTGTGTGACTGTAGGGATGATGTGACTGTAGGGATGATGTGACTGTAGGGATGATGTGTGACTGTAGGGATGATGGTGTGACTGTAGGGATGATGTGTGACTGTAGGGATGATGTGACTGTAGGGATGATGTGACTGTAGGGATGATGTGTGACTGTAGGGATGGTGTGTGACTGTAGGGATGATGTGTGACTGTAGGGATGATGTGACTGTAGGGATGATGTGACTGTAGGGATGGTGTGTGACTGTAGGGATGATGTGTGACTGTAGGGATGATGTGACTGTAGGGATGATGTGACTGTAGGGATGGTGTGTGACTGTAGGGATGATGTGACTGTAGGGATGATGTGTGACTGTAGGGATGATGTGACTGTAGGGATGATGTGACTGTAGGGATGATGTGTGACTGTAGGGATGGTGTGTGACTGTAGGGATGATGTGTGACTGTAGGGATGATGTGTGACTGTAGGGATGATGTGTGACTGTAGGGATGGTGTGTGACTGTAGGGATGGTGTGTGACTGTAGGGATGATGTGACTGTAGGGATGATGTGTGACTGTAGGGATGATGTGACTGTAGGGATGATGTGACTGTAGGGATGGTGTGTGACTGTAGGGATGATGTGTGACTGTAGGGATGGTGTGTGACTGTAGGGATGGTGTGTGACTGTAGGGATGATGTGACTGTAGGGATGATGTGACTGTAGGGATGGTGTGTGACTGTAGGGATGATGTGTGACTGTAGGGATGGTGTGTGACTGTAGGGATGATGTGTGACTGTAGGGATGATGTGACTGTAGGGATGATGTGTGACTGTAGGGATGGTGTGTGACTGTAGGGATGATGTGTGACTGTAGGGATGATGTGACTGTAGGGATGATGTGACTGTAGGGATGATGTGTGACTGTAGGGATGGTGTGTGACTGTAGGGATGATGTGTGACTGTAGGGATGATGTGACTGTAGGGATGATGTGACTGTAGGGATGATGTGTGACTGTAGGGATGGTGTGTGACTGTAGGGATGATGTGTGACTGTAGGGATGATGTGACTGTAGGGATGATGTGACTGTAGGGATGATGTGTGACTGTAGGGATGGTGTGTGACTGTAGGGATGATGTGTGACTGTAGGGATGGTGTGTGACTGTAGGGATGATGTGTGACTGTAGGGATGGTGTGTGACTGTAGGGATGGTGTGTGACTGTAGGGATGATGTGACTGTAGGGATGATGTGACTGTAGGGATGATGTGACTGTAGGGATGATGTGACTGTAGGGATGGTGTGTGACTGTAGGGATGGTGTGTGACTGTAGGGATGATGTGACTGTAGGGATGATGTGACTGTAGGGATGATGTGTGACTGTAGGGATGATGTGTGACTGTAGGGATGGTGTGTGACTGTAGGGATGATGTGTGACTGTAGGGATGGTGTGTGACTGTAGGGATGGTGTGTGACTGTAGGGATGATGTGACTGTAGGGATGATGTGACTGTAGGGATGATGTGTGACTGTAGGGATGATGGTGTGACTGTAGGGATGATGTGTGACTGTAGGGATGGTGTGACTGTAGGGATGGTGTGTGACTGTAGGGATGGTGTGTGACTGTAGGGATGATGTGTGACTGTAGGGATGGTGTGTGACTGTAGGGATGGTGTGTGACTGTAGGGATGATGTGACTGTAGGGATGATGTGACTGTAGGGATGATGTGTGACTGTAGGGATGATGGTGTGACTGTAGGGATGATGTGTGACTGTAGGGATGATGTGACTGTAGGGATGATGTGACTGTAGGGATGATGTGTGACTGTAGGGATGGTGTGTGACTGTAGGGATGATGTGTGACTGTAGGGATGATGTGACTGTAGGGATGATGTGACTGTAGGGATGGTGTGTGACTGTAGGGATGATGTGTGACTGTAGGGATGATGTGACTGTAGGGATGATGTGACTGTAGGGATGGTGTGTGACTGTAGGGATGATGTGACTGTAGGGATGATGTGTGACTGTAGGGATGATGTGACTGTAGGGATGATGTGACTGTAGGGATGATGTGTGACTGTAGGGATGGTGTGTGACTGTAGGGATGATGTGTGACTGTAGGGATGATGTGTGACTGTAGGGATGATGTGTGACTGTAGGGATGGTGTGTGACTGTAGGGATGGTGTGTGACTGTAGGGATGATGTGACTGTAGGGATGATGTGTGACTGTAGGGATGATGTGACTGTAGGGATGATGTGACTGTAGGGATGGTGTGTGACTGTAGGGATGATGTGTGACTGTAGGGATGGTGTGTGACTGTAGGGATGGTGTGTGACTGTAGGGATGATGTGACTGTAGGGATGATGTGACTGTAGGGATGGTGTGTGACTGTAGGGATGATGTGTGACTGTAGGGATGGTGTGTGACTGTAGGGATGATGTGTGACTGTAGGGATGATGTGACTGTAGGGATGATGTGACTGTAGGGATGGTGTGTGACTGTAGGGATGATGTGTGACTGTAGGGATGATGTGACTGTAGGGATGATGTGACTGTAGGGATGGTGTGTGACTGTAGGGATGATGTGTGACTGTAGGGATGATGATGTGACTGTAGGGATGATGTGACTGTAGGGATGGTGTGTGACTGTAGGGATGAGGAGTGACTGTAGGGATGATGTGACTGTAGGGATGATGTGTGACTGTAGGGATGATGATGTGACTGTAGGGATGATGTGACTGTAGGGATGATGTGACTGTAGGGATGATGTGTGACTGTAGGGATGATGTGACTGTAGGGATGATGTGACTGTAGGGATGGTGTGTGACTGTAGGGATGATGTGTGACTGTAGGGATGATGATGTGACTGTAGGGATGATGTGACTGTAGGGATGATGTGTGACTGTAGGGATGATGTGTGACTGTAGGGATGATGTGACTGTAGGGATGGTGTGTGACTGTAGGGATGATGTGACTGTAGGGATGATGTGACTGTAGGGATGGTGTGTGACTGTAGGGATGGTGTGTGACTGTAGGGATGATGTGACTGTAGGGATGGTGTGACTGTAGGGATGATGTGTGACTGTAGGGATGATGTGTGACTGTAGGGATGATGTGACTGTAGGGATGATGTGTGACTGTAGGGATGATGTGTGACTGTAGGGATGGTGTGTGACTGTAGGGATGATGTGACTGTAGGGATGATGTGACTGTAGGGATGGTGTGTGACTGTAGGGATGATGTGACTGTAGGGATGGTGTGTGACTGTAGGGATGATGTGACTGTAGGGATGATGTGACTGTAGGGGTGGTGTGTGACTGTAGGGATGGTGTGACTGTAGGGATGATGTGTGACTGTAGGGATGATGTGTGACTGTAGGGATGATGTGACTGTAGGGATGATGTGACTGTAGGGATGATGTGACTGTAGGGATGATGTGTGACTGTAGGGATGATGTGACTGTAGGGATGATGTGACTGTAGGGATGATGTGACTGTAGGGATGATGTGACTGTAGGGATGATGTGTGACTGTAGGGATGATGATGTGACTGTAGGGATGATGATGTGACTGTAGGGATGATGTGACTGTAGGGATGATGTGTGACTGTAGGGATGGGGTGTGACTGTAGGGATGGGGTGTGACTGTAGGGATGATGTGACTGTAGGGATGGTGTGTGACTGTAGGGATGGTGTGTGACTGTAGGGATGATGTGACTGTAGGGATGATGTGACTGTAGGGATGGTGTGTGACTGTAGGGATGATGTGACTGTAGGGATGGTGTGTGACTGTAGGGATGATGTGTGACTGTAGGGATGGTGTGACTGTAGGGATGATGTGTGACTGTAGGGATGATGTGTGACTGTAGGGATGATGTGACTGTAGGGATGATGTGACTGTAGGGATGATGTGTGACTGTAGGGATGATGTGTGACTGTAGGGATGATGTGTGACTGTAGGGATGATGTGACTGTAGGGATGGTGTGTGACTGTAGGGATGATGTGTGACTGTAGGGATGGTGTGTGACTGTAGGGATGGTGTGTGACTGTAGGGATGGTGTGTGACTGTAGGGATGATGTGACTGTAGGGATGATGTGACTGTAGGGATGGTGTGTGACTGTAGGGATGGTGTGTGACTGTAGGGATGATGTGACTGTAGGGATGATGTGACTGTAGGGATGATGTGTGACTGTAGGGATGATGTGTGACTGTAGGGATGGTGTGTGACTGTAGGGATGATGTGACTGTAGGGATGATGTGACTGTAGGGATGATGTGTGACTGTAGGGATGATGTGTGACTGTAGGGATGATGTGTGACTGTAGGGATGATGTGACTGTAGGGATGATGTGACTGTAGGGATGGTGTGTGACTGTAGGGATGATGTGTGTAGGAGTGACTGTAGGGATGGTGTGTGACTGTAGGGATGGTGTGACTGTAGGGATGATGTGGACTGTAGGGATGATGTGTGACTGTAGGGATGATGTGACTGTAGGGATGATGTGACTGTAGGGATGATGTGTGACTGTAGGGATGATGTGTGACTGTAGGGATGATGTGACTGTAGGGATGGGTGTGACTGTAGGGATGGTGTGTGACTGTAGGGATGGTGTGTGACTGTAGGGATGTTGTGTGACTGTAGGGATGGTGGTGACTGTAGGGATGGTGTGTGACTGTAGGGATGATGTGACTGTAGGGATGATGTGACTGTAGGGATGGTGTGTGACTGTAGGGATGGTGTGTGACTGTAGGGATGATGTGACTGTAGGGATGATGTGACTGTAGGGATGATGTGTGACTGTAGGGATGATGTGTGACTGTAGGGATGGTGTGTGACTGTAGGGATGATGTGTGACTGTAGGGATGATGTGACTGTAGGGATGATGTGTGACTGTAGGGATGATGTGTGACTGTAGGGATGATGTGACTGTAGGGATGATGTGTGACTGTAGGGATGGTGTGTGACTGTAGGGATGATGTGACTGTAGGGATGATGTGTGACTGTAGGGATGGTGTGTGGACTGTAGGGATGAGATGTGACTGTAGGATGATGTGACTGTAGGGATGGTGTGTGACTGTAGGGATGGTGTGTGACTGTAGGGATGGAGTGACTGTAGGGATGATGTGACTGTAGGGATGGTGTGTGACTGTAGGGATGATGTGTACTGTAGGGATGTGTGTGACTGTAGGGATGATGTGTGACTGTAGGGATGATGTGACTGTAGGGATGATGTGTGACTGTAGGGATGATGTGTGACTGTAGGGATGATGTGTGACTGTAGGGATGATGTGACTGTAGGGATGATGTGGACTGTAGGGATGGTGTGTGACTGTAGGGATGATGTGACTGTAGGGATGATGTGTGACTGTAGGGATGAGTGTGACTGTAGGGATGGAGTGTGACTGTAGGGATGATGTGTGACTGTAGGGATGGTGTGTATGTGACTGTAGGGATGATGTGTGACTGTAGGGATGATGTGACTGTAGGGATGATGTGACTGTAGGGATGGTGTGACTGTAGGGATGAGTGTGACTGTAGGGATGATGTGACTGTAGGGATGGTGTGTGACTGTAGGGATGATGTGACTGTAGGGATGATGTGACTGTAGGGATGATGTGACTGTAGGGATGATGTGACTGTAGGGATGATGTGACTGTAGGGATGATGTGTGACTGTAGGGATGATGTGACTGTAGGGATGGTGTGTGACTGTAGGGATGATGTGTGACTGTAGGGATGATGTGACTGTAGGGATGATGTGACTGTAGGGATGATGTGACTGTAGGGATGATGTGTGACTGTAGGGATGGTGTGACTGTAGGGATGGTGTGACTGTAGGGATGATGTGACTGTAGGGATGATGTGTGACTGTAGGGATGGTGTGACTGTAGGGATGGTGTGTGACTGTAGGGATGATGTGACTGTAGGGAATGATGTGTGACTGTAGGGATGATGTGTGACTGTAGGGATGATGTGACTGTAGGGATGGTGTGTGACTGTAGGATGATGTGTGACTGTAGGGATGGTGTGACTGTAGGGATGTGTGTGACTGTAGGATGTGTGTGACTGTAGGGATGATGTGACTGTAGGGATGATGTTGACTGTAGGGATGGATGTGTGACTGTAGGGATGGTGTGTGACTGTAGGGATGATGTGACTGTAGGGATGGACTGTAGGGATGATGTGACTGTAGGGATGGTGTGTGACTGTAGGGATGATGTGACTGTAGGGATGGTGTGACTGTAGGGATGATGTGTGACTGTAGGGATGATGTGACTGTAGGGATGATGTGTGACTGTAGGGATGGTGTGACTGTAGGGATGGGGTGTGACTGTAGGGATGATGTGACTGTAGGGATGATGTGACTGTAGGGATGATGTGACTGTAGGGATGATGTGACTGTAGGGATGGTGTGTGACTGTAGGGATGATGTGACTGTAGGGATGGGTGTGACTGTAGGGATGGTGTGTGACTGTAGGGATGATGTGACTGTAGGGATGATGTGCTGTGACTGTAGGGATGATGTGACTGTAGGGATGGTGTGTGACTGTAGGGATGATGTGACTGTAGGGAGATGTGTGACTGATATGTGACTGTAGGGATGATGTGACTGTAGGGATGATGTGACTGTAGGGATGATGTGACTGTAGGGATGATGTGTGACTGTAGGGATGATGTTGACTGTAGGGATGATGTGTGACTGTAGGGATGATGTGACTGTAGGGATGGTGTGACTGTAGGGATGGTGTGTGACTGTAGGGATGATGTGTGACTGTAGGGATGATGTGACTGTAGGGATGGTGTGACTGTAGGGATGGTGTGTGACTGTAGGGATGGGTGTGACTGTAGGGATGATGTGTGACTGTAGGGATGATGTGACTGTAGGGATGATGTGACTGTAGGGATGATGTGTGACTGTAGGATGGACTGTAGGGATGGTGTGACTGTAGGGATGTGATGTTGACTGTAGGGATGATGTGACTGTAGGGATGGTGTGTGACTGTAGGGATGGTGTGACTGTAGGGATGATGTGACTGTAGGGATGGTGTGTGACTGTAGGGATGATGTGTGACTGTAGGGATGATGTGACTGTAGGGATGGATGTGACTGTAGGGATGGTGTGTGACTGTAGGGATGATGTGTGACTGTAGGGATGATGTGTGACTGTAGGGATGATGTGACTGTAGGGATGGTGTGTGACTGTAGGGATGATGTGACTGTAGGGATGGTGTGTGACTGTAGGGATGATGTGTGACTGTAGGGATGATGTGACTGTAGGGATGATGTGTGACTGTAGGGATGATGTGACTGTAGGGATGATGTGTGACTGTAGGGATGGTGTGTGACTGTAGGGATGGTGTGTGACTGTAGGGATGGTGTGTGACTGTAGGGATGGTGTGACTGTAGGGATGATGTGTGACTGTAGGGATGTGACTGCAGGGATGGGGTGTGACTGTAGGGATGATGTGACTGTAGGGATGGTGTGTGACTGTAGGGATGATGTGTGACTGTAGGGATGATGTGACTGTAGGGATGGTGTGTGACTGTAGGGATGGTGTGTGACTGTAGGGATGATGTTGACTGTAGGGATGAGTGTGACTGTAGGGATGATGTGTGACTGTAGGGATGGTGTGTGACTGTAGGGATGGTGTGTGACTGTAGGGATGATGTGTGACTGTAGGGATGGTGTGACTGTAGGGATGATGTGTGACTGTAGGGATGGTGTGTGACTGTAGGATGATGTGTGACTGTAGGGATGATGTGACTGTAGGGATGATGTGTGACTGTAGGGATGAGGTGTGACTGTAGGGATGGTGTGTGACTGTAGGGATGATGTGTGACTGTAGGGATGATGTGACTGTAGGGATGATGTGTGACTGTAGGGATGATGTGTGACTGTAGGGATGATGTGTGACTGTAGGGATGGGTGTGACTGTAGGGATGGTGTGTGACTGTAGGGATGGTGTGTGACTGTAGGGATGATGTGTGACTGTAGGGATGGAGTGTGACTGTAGGGATGGTGTGTGACTGTAGGGATGATGTGTGACTGTAGGGATGGTGTGTGACTGTAGGGATGATGTGTGACTGTAGGGATGGTGTGACTGTAGGGATGATGTGTGACTGTAGGGATGATGTGACTGTAGGGATGGATGTGTGACTGTAGGGATGATGGTGTGACTGTAGGGATGATGTGACTGTAGGGATGAGTGTGACTGTAGGGATGAGTGTGACTGTAGGGATGATGTGTGACTGTAGGGATGGGTGTGACTGTAGGGATGGTGTGTGACTGTAGGGATGATGATGTAGGGATGATGTGTGACTGTAGGGATGGGGTGTGACTGTAGGGATGGTGTGTGACTGTAGGGATGATGTGACTGTAGGGATGATGTGTGACTGTAGGGATGATGTGTGACTGTAGGGATGGTGTGTGACTGTAGGGATGGGGTGTGACTGTAGGGATGATGTGTGACTGTAGGGATGATGTGTGACTGTAGGGATGTGTGACTGTAGGGATGAGTGTGGACTGTAGGGATGATGTGTGACTGTAGGGATGGATGTGTGACTGTAGGGATGGTGTGACTGTAGGATGATGTGTGACTGTAGGGATGATGTGTGACTGTAGGGATGATGTGTGACTGTAGGGATGGTGTGACTGTAGGGATGATGTGTGACTGTAGGGATGGTGTGACTGTAGGGATGGTGTGTGACTGTAGGGATGGTGTGTGACTGTAGGGATGATGTGTGACTGTAGGGATGATGTGTGACTGTAGGGATGATGTGTGACTGTAGGGATGATGTGTGACTGTAGGGATGATGTGACTGTAGGGATGATGTGTGACTGTAGGGATGATGTGTGACTGTAGGGATGATGTGACTGTAGGGATGATGTGTGACTGTAGGGTTAGGGATGATGTGTGGTATGATGTGTGACTAGGGATGATG